>JAQQSV010020093.1:0-11055 GCA_028646515.1 Pseudochirops corinnae | reverse complement strand
GGCAAGCCCTCAGCAATCTCAGTTCCTGGGGAGACAAGGCTCAAAAAAGCCATAGCCAGTGTCCTCATCAAGTCACTCTCTGCCTGTAGAACAGTCCCAGAACCCCTGAAAACATCAGCAAGGCCCTCTTCCAGGATTTCTGTGCAGGTACCACAAGAAAATCCTCCTTCAGGGCTTCTGAACCAACAGCCAGGTTCCAGGACCTCTACAACAGCAGCACTATCCTTCACCATCAGGTGAATCTGGCAAAACATCAAAACAGACAAAATACCAGCATCACAGCCATGTCTCCTCAGTCCTTGACAGTTCTGGGTGGCAGTTCCAGGTGGCAGTTCCAATGGGCTCTCAGCAGTCTTTCTCTCAGCAACTCAGGCTCCACGATACTGGATACTGCTCTCCCAAAGTCCTTCTGGCCTTCTCTAGGCTTGGGCCTTTCTCCCAATTCACAGCTCCTCCCAGTTCAGCCCTCTCTCTTCATGTCAACAAGTCCATCCCACAAGTGGGATTCACAACCTCTGGATTTTAACACTCAACCCAAAAACCAAGCCAATACAGGGGCATCTCCCAATTCCATTACTAATACAACAACTGTTAGTAATTTAAAGGATCTTTTTTTTCCTTTATGCAATCATAGTCATTGTGATAATTGTTCTTCTTGATCTGCTCAATTCATTCTGCATTCTGCCCCCTCTTCTACTGATAATATCACTGTTGTAGAAGTGGAAGGTAGCAACACAAAACTAAGAACTGATTTCTACTTTTATCTGTTTCATAGGTAACCATACTCAAAAAATATATCACCAACTAACAAAACTTCTGGTGATGTGCCACTCAAAAGGTAAACAGTCTAGCACACAATCTGGCCCCATGACCACACTCAAAGTTTCCCCAGTTTTTAATACTACTCACTAAAACTTGTATTCTACTAGAATGGCCTTTAAGAACTCAGAATTATATCCAGGTCATTCATATCATGAGGTCTGGAGTAGTACTTTTGTGAAGAGGTGCATGTGTCTGTGCATCTGTGCATACACATATACACACATACACACACACACAATGATTATAGTAAAAACCTAACTGTTTTACATTTAAATGCACCAAATACTTCTGATAGATGTGTATACATATATATGGGGGTAGTCATACATGTGCATGTATGTGTGAAGATTTTATATATGTGCACTACACACACACACATATCCACACATACACACACATATCCATACATACACATATATATATCACTATAACATCATTCCAAGAGTATAGATGTAACAGAAAGGAAGACAGCAAATAGAAAATGAAACAGATAATCTAGTATTTCTATAATGCTCTAGGACAATGGTTCTCAACCTTCTTAATGCCACGACCCTTTAAGACAGTTCCTCATGTTGTGGTGACCCCCAACCATAAAATTATTTTCATTTCTACTTCATAACTGTAATTTTGCTACTGTTATGAATTGTAATGTAAATATCTGATATGCAGGATGTATTAAAATTGAATATAACCCACAGGTTAAGAACCGCTGCTCTAGGAAGATATGTTTTAACCACATAAAACCTTCTTATGCAATGTGTTATATGAGGAAGCAACACTTAACACAATTAAATTGGGAAGAATAAACAACGAGTGGCCAGAATAAGGTGGGAAGAGCATTTTATTTTCAAACATTTCCATTTTGAATAATATATCCTGGAAAGAGATACTTGAAAGTTACTTATATACTATGTATTATTCAAATTACTAATGCATTACTGAAGTTAATATATAATTCTACTTTTGAAATGAACTCCTTCCAAAAACGAACTTTTGTGAAGGTAAATATGAATAAACTAAAACCCTAAAGTTAAATCAACTGTTGCTTAAAACAAAGACTCAACAATCACTCCCTTATGTCCAGCAGAGGGTGCTAAAAGAACATTAATGTACTGCTTAAAAACCTGAAGCCCAAAGCCTTCCAAATAACATTTTAAGAAAGAACTACAATTCTAATTCCCATCTTGGAATTCAGTTTTATAAAAATAACCAAACAATAGCATAGAGTACAGCAGATTCCAGATTAAAATAGCATTATAACATGGTTTTATATATGCAGAATAACCACAGACCTCATCAAATTATAACCAATCTCATCCTACTACTCCCCTGCCTCAACAACTATATTCAGTTTAAAAGTCTTCTATGACAGCCTATTAAAACTAACAGTAGTCCTGCTGAGTCCCTGTAAACAAATGACACTACAAAATAACAATAATTAGGACAGGAAGCCTGACAGTAGCTAGAGGACTAGTCAGGGAGTCAGGAAGACTATATTTAAGTTCCATCTCTGACAAGCACTGTGTGTATCTTCCTGAGGCAAGGTATTCAACCACTAAATCATTCCATACCCATGCCAGCAATTCTGAACTTCCTACTTTCATTATATAAATCTCATTTCCCATTTTTCTTCCTCTTCCTCCCACAGTCATCCCTTTATTCCAACAGCCCTCAACCCAATCTCCAACATCCCAATCAAAATCTCCCCACCCTGTGTTTTTGGGAATATCTGTTTCATGGGTAACATTTTCTTTCATTCATTCTTTCCATTTTCTTGCAATCAATGAGACCTAGGTCCCATCTAATGACAAAGAATCTCTGGCAACCATTACCAGCACTAGATGCACTTTCATTCATTATCCTCCAACTCTGGTCATGGTGGGGGCTCGTATATATTTTGCTCCCAATTTCTACTTCCAGAATATTCTCCCTCTGCCAACATCACTCAGTACCTATGAAATTCATTCAAGAACCTGGTAGTTGTTATCAACAGAACTCCACAATATTCTCTTTCCTTCCTCAAGGAGTTTCTTTCATTCCCAACTCCAACTCACTTACTAGAGTACTTCAACCTTAATGATACCTCAAACACCCTAACTTATCAGTTCCACCATTCACACATGAATGCTTTGAAAATTCGGCTTACTCCATCCATTCCACTTATCAATTTTCCTATATTTCTCCTTCCCTGCCTCAAAGCTAAACTCCATGAGAAGCCTGTACTTCTTTTCCTCTCATTCTCTTCTCATTTCTCTGCAGTTAGGCTTCAGAATTCTTCATTCAACTAAAATTTCTTTCTGAAGTTGCCAATAATCTCTTAATTACTAAATCTAAAGATCTCTTCTCAATCCCTATACTTCCAAATTATTCCTAAACGCTGTCAACGCCACTTTCAGAATATCTCTTATATATGCACTCTATCTCCTCTAGCATTACCACCACCTTGACGCAGGCCCTTCTCAATGCAAGACTAGACTTTTGCCATAGCCTGCTGATTGATCTCTCTGCCTCAAGTCTCCCTATTCCAGTTCATCCCCAGCTCAGTTATCACAATTGATCTCTCTCTCTTTCTCTCTCTCTCTCTCTCTCTCTCTCATACACACACACACACACACACACACACACACACACACAGGTTCCTTAATACCTTTTTGATTGAATGCATAATTGGATTTGGCTTTCAAAATCTTTACAAACTGGACCCTTCTTCCCTTTCAAGTTCTCTTTCACTGCCTATCCTCCAGCCTTGGAATGCTATTCTTCCATAATGGGAATAAAAATCACATATAATAAAGTGACTTTAAACAAAATTTTAAAATAATTGAAAACTAAAGTCCTAAACAATTAAGTCCTAAAGAATAAGTGAGTCAAAGAACAAATCATTGAAACAATAATTTCATTAGAGGTAATGACAACAATGACACCACAAAAATTTTGGCAATGAAATGAAAGCAGTAATTAGGGAAAATTTTATATCTCTAAACAAATAAAAAAGCAGGTCAGCAAATGGAGCATGACAACTATAAAAACCAGAAAATCAATAAATTAAAAACCTCTAATTAATAGAAATCCGGAAAAGAAGAGGAGAGATTAGCAAAAATTGAAAGGAAAAAAAAAATCACTGAATAAAACTAATATTTAAAAAACTTTAAATGCCATTAATTAACTTGATTTTTTAAATAGAATATCAAAACAGAAGTATCAAAAATGAAAAAGGTAAAATAACAATCAATAAAGAAGTAAACAATTAGGACCTATATTGCCCTACTCTATGCCAATAGATTGGAGATCTAAATAAAATGGATGAACATCTACAAAAATATGTATTGCCCAGACTAACAAAAATAGAATACCAAAACAGAATACCAAAATAACCTTGACACAGAAACACCCAAACCTTAAAAATTATTCTCAAAAACTGGGGGGAAAAAACCTAGCAGAATCCTTTTATGAGATAAATATAGTCTTAACAGCTAAACCAGGGAAAGAAAAACAACATGGAAAGAAAACTGTACACCAATATCATTAAAGAATACTTGCTCAAAAATTTTAAGCAAAATTCTAACACATTATAGTGATTTATCTAAGAAATCATTCATTATGATGAAGTGGGATTTATACCAGGAATGAAAGGATGGTTCAACATTAGGGAGAAAAAAAAATCAATGTAATTAATCATATTAAAAATCTAAACATATAAAACCACATGATTACCTCAACAGATGCAAAAAAAAAAAAGCCTATCACAAATACAACACTATTTTATACTAAAAAAAAAAAAAATACAGAGTAGAGGCATAGCTAGAGCCATTTTTTAAAATCAGTTTTTTAAAAGATCTATCTAAAACCAAAAGCAAGTATTATATGAAATGAGGATACATTAGAACCTTCTCCCATAAATACAAGTAAAGCATGGATGTCTACTCTCTCCACTATTACTCAATCTGGAAATGCTAGCAACAGCAAAGAGACAAAAGAAGGAAATTAAAGGAATAAAGACGGGTAAAGAAGAGATAAAACTATCCCTATTTGCTAATGATATGATGGTTTACTTGGAAAACCCCAAAGAATCAGCAAAGATACTTACACAACAGCTTTAGAAAAGCTGCAGACTACAAAAAATAAAAATCCTCAAAAATCAATAAATAGCGTTACTAATAACAAAACACAAGAAAGAATAATAGAAATGGAAATCCTATTACAAATAACTACAAAACACATAAAATATATGGGGATAGAATCAATCTCCCAATGTACTTCACAGACTTATGTAGATTAAATTATAAAATGTTCCTTAAAGAAATAAAGAACAACCTAAATAGCTTAATGGAATATTCAGTGCCATGTCTAGACATGTTAATATAATGAAAATGGTAATAATACCAAAATTTATCCACACTTTTAATGTTATGCCAATCAAGCTAGCAAGAGAATTATTGATGCAGCTTAATAAAATAAAAACTGTCATTTGGAAAAACAAAAGATCAAGGAATATGATGAAATATCAAGAGAAATTGTGAAAAGAAGTAAGGATGAAGGGGGAATAGCACTTCCAGACCTCAATATAATAAAGCAGTAGTCATCAAAACTATCTAGTATAGATTAGAGAAAGGAGATTCAGAAGCAGTAACATTCAATAACCCAGTATTTGATAAAGTGAAAAACATTAGTTACCTAGTGAAAAACTTTCTATTTGATAAAAACTGGTGGAAAAAACAAAAAGCGGTCTGGCAGAAATTAGAATTAGACACTCTACGATACATTCTAAATAAATAAATTGTTTTAATTTTAAATACAATAATAATAAAAAATTAGAATAGAAACAGACTGTATCTCTTACAATTATAGGTAAGAATGTATGCTTAACCAAATGAGATAAAGGTAATAATAAAAGATAAATTACATACCTTTCACTACTCAAAATGGAAAAGCTTCTGCACAAATATTAATGCATCTAAAATGACAAGGAAAATTGTCTAATGTGGGAAAATAGAGATAATAAGGGTTTCGTGTCCAAGACATATAAATAATTGTGTATATATATATATGTGTGTACATACACATATATACATACACACAGGCGTGTATAAATACATACACATACACACATGTCTACATAAACACATGTGTACATATAAACATACACATGCATGTGTGCGCACATATATGCATACACCGGTATATAAATACATATGTGTGTATAAGATATATAGATATAGATACAGACAGACAGACCGATAGATAGATAGACAGATAGATAGATAGATAGATAGACAGACAGACAGACAGACAGACAGACAGATAGATAGATAGATAGATAGATAGACAGATAGATAGACAGAAGAAATGATGAAGGAAATAGTTTCAAAAAACCTGAGGTTTGTATGAACTGATGGAAATTGAAGTGAGTACCACTAGGAGAACAATTTAAATAATAACAGAGATATTATAAAGATAATAAACTTTGAAAGCCTTAGTAACTAATCAACAAAATGAACAACCACAATTCCAAAGGACAAAAGATGAAATATGTAATCTACCACCAAACAGAAAACTGATGGACTCAATTCTGGCATCCAGCCCAGTAGGAAGCTGGCAAAGGAATAACCAAGGAAAGAAATCCCCGGGAAAAAAGGGGGTCTGACTTCTGTAACTCCTTGACCTAGATTTGGTTCCAAGAAATATGCCTAGCAACAGGGCTTGACTTGTTTCAAAGTCTTTATAGACTGCTGTTAGATTTCATCACTACCAATCAGAAATCAGACCAGGATGACAGCGAGCAGATTTTGTACCAGATCAAATCACTCTGGGAGCACCAAAAGTTTGCAGATCTCTAGCCTCACCTATCCCTGATATTCTAGAATACTACAACACACAATACTCCCAAGAAAGTAGCAAAAGGACTAGCTCAGACATGCTCTTTAGTAGTGTTCAGAGGCTCACCCTTGCAAAAAGAACATAATTAGGAACTAACTAAAAGAATGAATAAAGGGAAAAAAAAGAAGCCCATACTAAAAAAATACTTTTGGTTATAGGAACATTAAATAACACTCCTTTGCACAGGAAAAGAAGATAACTCTAAAATGTCTATAAGGAAAGGTTATATATATATAATATGCATATTATATATATATATATATATATTATATATATATATAAAAAAGTAGTGCAGGCACAAATTCAACTAGAATCCTTAGAAGAGAAAAAGGTTTTTGATTTTTTGTTTTAAAGAATAAAAAATATTATCTCATAAATTAATGAGAGGGCCAAAGGAAAATATGTTGGAAAAGAAGAAGCCAAAATGACAGCCATTCAGCTGAACTCTCCCCAACATCCTCTTCCAAACAACCTTAAAATAACACCTCAAATCAAATTTTTGGAGTGGCAGAGCCAAGAGAAGGTTGAGGTGAGGCATTTTTCCACCCTACAAAAATATGAGAGGTAGGCAGGAGAAGTGAGTGACACAGAAGTAGAGTTCTATCCAGAGTCCACACATGGTATACTGACAACAGTGGCCCCAGAAGCACAGCAGCGGTTTCAGGAACTCTCAGTCCAGACAGAGTAAGGGAGTCAAAGAAATAATCAGAAAGAGATTACAGGGTACTATCTGATGACACTAGGTATACCTGGTACTGATCAGCAACTCTATTGCTCATATGCAGTTCTTGACAGCAGTTCTAGGGCATTCAGGAGCACTAGTGGTCAGTAATAAGGGAACAGAGGCCTGATCAGAATTCCAAGGCAAAGAAAGCAGTAATGCTTTTGGCTACAAGGAGAAAAGAGCCCTTCCTTGGTAAAAACCAGAGGAAAGACCAGTAGAAAAACAAACTACTCTTCTCGGAGAATTACCCTGGAAGCACCAAAAACTTGCAGACCCTCAAAACTATCTCTAAAAACAGCAGCATGAAAAAAGCCTGAAGCTAGAAACAGTAAAGTTCAAAGTTAAAAAAAACAGACTGAAAAAATGAGCAGAAAACAAAAAAATAATTTAATCATAAACAGCTACTACAGTGGTGGGGAAGAACAAGACAAACTCAGAAGCAGATAACAATGTGAAAACAGTTCTAAAGCCTCAAAGAAAAATGCTAATTGGACCCAAACACCACCCCAAAAAAAAACCCAAAAGAGTTAGTAAGTTAAAAGAATGGTAAAGAAAAAAATTGGAAAAGAAATAATAGTGACACAAGAAAATTGTGAAAGGAGAATTAACAGCTTGGTTAAAAAAAAAAAAAGGCACAGGGGCAGAGCCAAGATAGCAGGACAAAAGCAAGGACTTGCTTAGAGCTCTCCTCCAAAATCTTCCAAAAACCTTTTAAAAAATGGCTCTAAACAAATTCTAGAGCGGCAGAACCCATAAAAAGATGAAATGAAACAAATTTTCAGCCTAAGACAACTTAAAAGGTCAGAAGGAAGGGTCTGTTGCACCAGGCTGAGAGGAGGACAATCCAGCAAGGCTGCACCAGCACAGACTAGGCCCCAGTAACCCTGGAGCAGGCCTCGGGGCAACTGAATTGCTGGCAGTTATGGCAGTTTCTGATCTCTCAGCCCACAGATACCAGGGACAACTTAGAGGGTCAGCAGAAAGGATCTGTCACACCAGGGTGAAAGTGGGAGCACAATTCAGCACAGGCCCCATCAGCACAGCCCACCCTTGGAAGGGATTGAATCAACAACAGCAGCAATCGCAGCCACAGCATCTGCTTCTGGCGCTCTCAACCTACAGATGGTAAGGAGGTTGAACAATTGGTCAGAAGGAGATTATCAGGGCCTTTTTGCTAGCACTGAGGCAGGACTCTGTTGCTTTTTCCCACACTTGGATCGGGTTTCAGGCCTAGATGGCAATCCCAGGGCAAGCAGGAACACTAGCACAGCAGAGCTTGCAGCAGCAGTAGAGAGGGGACCTTGGCCACAGTTCCAGGGTAGAAAAGAGTACTTGTGGTTGTTAACAGACCAAAGCACAGGCCAGGAGAGTAGAAAATACCTTTCCATAGATCATACCACCTTGGAAGAACTCAAAACTTACAGGTCCCTACAAGTACCTCTGAAAACAGCTGCGCAAAATCCCTGAAGCTTGGGACAGTGTGCCCTTCACCCTGGAAGTAGAGTCCTACTTTAACAAACAGTTAAAAGTCAAGCAATAGGCTGGGAAAATGAGCAAACAACAGGAAAAAAACTCTAACTACTAAAAGTTACTATGGTGAAGATCAAAACGCACACTCAGAAGAAGACAACAAAATCAAATTTCCTACATCCAAAGCCCGCAACAAAAATATGCATTTGTCTAAGGCCGCGGAAGAGTTCAAAAAGGATTTTGAAAATCAAATAAGAAAAGAAGAGGAAAAATTGGGAGGAGAAATGAAATTATGCAAGAAAATGATGAAAAATGAGTCAACAGCTTGGTAAAGGAGACCCAAAAAAATACTGAAGAAAACAACACCTTAAAAAACGGAGTAGGCCAAATGGCAAAAGAGATCAAAAAAACCAATGAAGAGAAGAATGCCTTAAAATCCAGAATTGGCCAAATGGAAAAGGAGGTTGAAAAGCTCACTGAAGAAAATAATTTGCTTAAAAATTAGAATGGAGCAAATGGGAGCTAATGACTCTATAAGAAACCAAGAAGCAATTTTTTAAAAAGTCAAAAGAATGAAGAAAAAAAAAGAGACGCAAAAAATACTGAAGAAAATAACACCTTAAAAAACAGGATTGGCCAAATAGTAAAAAAGGGACAAAAAGAATCATTAAAAACTCCTTAAAGAGAACAACTGAACAAGTGGACAAAAGTCCTTGGGGACAGCGAGGTAGCACAGTGAATAGAGCACTGGCCCTGAAGTCAGGAGGACCTGAGTTCAAATGTGGCCTCAAACACTTGACACTAGCTGTGTGACCTTGGGCAAATCACTTAGCCCCAACGGTCCTGCCTACCTCCTGCAAAAAGACTAAGCAAAGGAAACAAAGCAAGCACAGCAATCCAACTTTAGATTCCTTTTTGGGGACAAAAAGCATGGAACAGCAGGAAGACAAAAAAGTTAGAACTCCTGCACCAAGAGCTTCCAAGAAAAATATGAACTGATTACAGGCCATAGAGAAGCTTAAGAAGGATTTTGAAAACCAAATAAGAGAAGTAGAAGAAAAACTGGGAAGAGAAATGAGAATGATGCAAGAAAATCACAAAAAGAGAGTTAACAATCTGACTGAAGAAAATAAAACCTAAAAAACAGACTACCTCAAATGGTAAAAGAAGCTCAAAAAGTCGATGAGGAGAAGAATGCCTCAAAAAGTCAAATTTGCCAGATGGTAAAAGAATCTCAAAAGCTCACTGAAGAGAATAATTCCTTCAGAATTAGAATGGAGCAAATGGAAGCTAATGACTTTATGAAAAATCAAGATACTATTAAACAGATCCAAACAAATGGAAAAAATAGAAGGTAATGTGAAATACCTCATTGGAAAAACCACTGACCTGGAAAATAGATCCAGGAGAAATCATTTTAAAATTATTGGACTATCTGAAAGCCATGATCAAAAGAAGAACCTAGAAATCATCCTTCAAGAAATTCTAAAGGAAAATTGCCCTGATGTTTTAGAACCAGAGGGCAAAATAAGAGTTTGAAAGAATTCACTGATCACCTGTTGAAAAAGATCCCAAAAAGAAAATTCCTAGGATTATAGCCAAGTTCTGGAGTTCCCAGATCACAGAGAAAATATTACAAGCAGCCAAGAAGAAACAATTTGAATATTGAGGAAACACAATCAAGATAACACAGGATCTTGCAGCTTCTACACTGAGGGATCGAAGGGCTTGGAATATGATATTCCGGAGGTCAAAGGAGCTGGGATTAAAACCAAGAATCACCCACCCAGCAAAACTGAGTATAATGTTTCAGGGGAAAATTTTGTCATTCAATGAAATGGAGGACTTTCAAACTTTCTTGATGCATCTGACGCCATACACCAAAGTCAAGTCTAAATGGGTGCATGATCTAAGTATAAAGGCTGATACTGTAAATAATCTGGGGAAGCAAGGAATAGTTTATTTGTCAGATTTATGGAATAGGAAGGACTTTATGACCAAAGAAGAATTGGAGAGCATTATAAAATGCAAAATGGATAACCTTGAGTACATTAAATTGAAAAGTTTCTGTACAAACAAAGCCAATGTAACCAAGATTAAGAGGGAAGTGGGAAATTGGGAAAGAATATTTACAACCAATGTCTCTGATAAAGGCCTCATTT
>JAQQSV010020092.1:0-11055 GCA_028646515.1 Pseudochirops corinnae | reverse complement strand
GCAGATTTTGTGTTTGTCCCTCACACTTAGCACAATGCTTGACATACAGTAAATGTGTAATGAATGCTTTCAATTAATACTTTAATCAATTAAATTTAATTATTAAATTAAACTTAACTCAATGACAATTATTTTATTCATTCATTCAATACTGTTAGTGGGATAAAATCTAGCTTAATCATAGAATCATAGTAAGACAGTTATGTGTATCACCCATGCTTCATTCATTTATTTGATAATGTTAGTGTGGTAGAACCAAACTTAATCATAGAATCAAATCATAATAGAACTGGAAGAAACCATTTGAAAGTATCTAGTTCAAGCTTCTCATACTGAAAAATTGAGACTCAAGTTATTGAAATGACTTGCTCAGGGTCACAAAAATAATTGTGGCAGAACCAGGATTCTCTCATTACTCTTAGTTCTTTCTATTCCACCACACAAGCTTGCTTTTGAGTCATTTAAATGAAACCTGTGTCAGAAACTTAGAATGCACCAAACTGTCTCACAGGACTCCTGCATCTCATTTAAGAAATAATACTGCCTCAAGACCTTCCTGGGACTCTATTCCCGTATTTAAAATAAGGAGATTAGACTGGATCATCTTTCAGGTCCCTTTTGGTCTGGATATTCTGTAATGCAAAGACTTTTAGAATTGACTCTCTGAGCAATGACAAGTTTTTAGCAATACATTGTGTGGCCCAAATGACAAGGAAACACCTCAGAAAGAACAAGAGAACAGAAAGTGGGAAGACAGATCCCCTGACTTGCTGTTTCCATCTCAGCTAATTATTCATCCTATCTTCTGAGTGAAAGGTTGTAGGGAGCATGGCTGAGCCGTAGGGCACATGGGAGCTAACACACAAGGGGCCGGCCAGAAAAAGAGGAAGGTCAAAGACTTTTTCCTTACTTTACCTATGTCTCTCCCTACCTTTTCCCTTTCTCTTTGGTCTACCTGATGGACTGCTTTATAACCCCACTTCAAATTTTTAAGATAGAGCTACTTCCACTTTTCTAACTGAAACTTAAAGGCAGATATTACATGTTATCTAAACATTCTCCTAAACTTTGGTCTGAGCAAGGGAAATTTGGAAATGAAACACCTCACAACTCTCATCAGAAGAGGAATTCTTTGTTAGATCTCTGGTTTCATTAAAGTGGGTCCTTCCTTTTCTGGTACAGTGTGTCATCCATCTACGTAGACTTACTCTGAGCCTTCATCATGGCATGGAGATGATTCGGATTCTTTTTTTTTTTAAATTACGTACGAATTTTGTTTTTATGTCACATTCATTTCTGAATGTGTCCCCATCCCACCCAGTTAACTTTCCCTTATGACAAAAATTTAAGAAAACAAACCAGTTCAACAAAATTCAGTGAAATACTGATTATACCTGGCAGTGTAAACAATATTCCACAGCCAGAGTTCTCTCCCTCTTTGACTAAAAGAGAGAGGTCAATTTTCTTTGTTTCTTCTCTGAGGTCAAGCTTCGTCATTATAATTAAAAAGTGATCAATTCCACTTCATTGTTATTTCTGTTTATGTTGTTTGTTATTATGTATATTATATATACATAGCATGTACATGTGTATATATATATATATATATATATATATATTGATCATCACTAGGCTGTCTACTTGGTTGTGAATTCTTCGACTCCTACAACTTAAATGAAATATTAAAATAAAATAATAAAAGTTTAGGGAACTTATCCCTTTTGAAATAATGTCAGAGAGGAAAAAAGAGGGCAGGAGCATATGGTGAATGAAGAGATAGGGGCTGCTACCCAAGACAAGATTTGCATGCCTCATGCTTTTCCCTAAGGCTTCCTAAGCAATCCACAAGAAATACAGTTTGTGAAATTTTCCTAGAATGGTACACGTACTGAGGATCCACAGGCAGGGAACTCACTCCAGTTTCCTGATGTAATATAATGGCTCACTGATTGTTCACTGAGTCAACCCTTATACAAGATATCTTTTAGCAAGATGTGGACCCAGGACTGCCTGCTTTTGGATAACCATATTAAAACATTTGGTTTGGCAAAGATGCCATTTTTTGTTCTCTACTCACATAGTTTTTCATAGCCTCTGTTTAGAGAATTTACTGTTGCTAGCAAGTTACCTCTGATATCTTCCAAGGTTCAACTCAGGTTCCACTTCCAATGGGAAGATATTCCCCTGTTGACTAGCTCTTTTTCCTTCCTGAAATTATTTTGAATTGGCTTATCCATGTGTATGTTTCATCCGCAAAGAAGCAAAGAAGTGTCTTGAGGTCAGACTGTTCTGTTTACTGTCTTTCTATCTATAATCCCTAGAAAGTAACTTGTGCACTCCATGTACTTGTGTGTTAGGTTCTGGACATATAAAAGCCCAAAGTGGAGCAGTCTTTGTTGTCAAGGAGATCATAGTCTATCCCTTAAACAGGGTAGGTGCTTATAAAAGTGTTCTGAGTTTAATAGTTATATTTTTGTAGTTTCATTTCTATCTCTTTCTCCTCTCCTCCCTACTCTCCCCTCCTGTAAAGGTCCCCCATGACTGGAGAGGTCTCCTTCATTATGTCTGCCTCTTAGCTTCCCTGACTTCTTTCAGGTCCCAGATAAAAACTTTACCTTCTACACCTCCCTTTCCTCATCCTCCTTAATTCTAGTTCCTTCTCTTTCTATTATTTCCTATTTATCCTGTATGCAGCTTGTTTGAACATAGCTGTTTGAATTTTATCTTCCCATGAGATTATGAGGACCTTCAGATCAGAGACTGCCTTTTATCTTTTTTTGTATGTCCAGAATTTAGAACAATTACCTTTAGTAAGTGCTTCATAGATGTTCATTTACTGACATGTTACAGTGTCATGGCAACTTACTGTCAGGATAACTCTAGTTAAAATGCCTGTCATTAAAAGTAGACCATTTATTAAAACCACTTTTGTGATCTTTCCCTTCACACTCCACAAAGTCCTAGGTGTCAAGGAAGTTGGGGCTCAATGAAGATAGAAGTATAGAAGTTATTGGTGCTCTTCTAAGTTGATTCTCAAAGAAGCTTGTAATCATTTCAAATATGTCATACTCTAGAACTATAGGAGACCTGAAATTGAGGATTTCCCAATGGGTAATGGAAAAGTACATGGTGGGTACAAGTAAGCAGCAACTTATCACAAGGAAGGACTTATAAGGGAGGATATAATTAAGGAAGTGTCTGAAAAAAAGATTGGTTGATCAAGCGACAAGAGTGAAGAACAATGGATGGACATGCATGTGCTTCATTGGTTTACTCTTTATATCAAAAAAAGTCAGGAAGATTCCCCAGAATGTAGGGTAGAACCCCTTGGATGAACACAGGAGAGGATGTAGGCAAGAGTTGCATAGGCTGGGCAAGCATTGATAGATCATAGACTTAGAACTTGAAGGAACCTTAGAATCATTCTGAGTTAATCCTCTCATTTTCCAGATGAGGAAACTGAGTGTTAGAGAGATTAAGTGACTTGACCCAGTCACATAGCAAAGTATTCCTTTGATGATATCCTTTAGAAAACTAATCCTATGTATTTCTTCATTTGTACTGCTGCAGCTTGCTCACATCTAGCATGGCAACCTTTGAATACATATATACATATATATATGTATATATATACATATGTGTGTATGTATGTATGTGTATGTCACTTAAAATAATTAGACACTTAAATAAAATATAGATATAGATATATACTCGAAATAAAAGATATGTACATGTAGCTATTCTTTTATTCCAAGTGTCTATATCTTTTATTTTCCAGTGACAGGTTTGTAAACCATTCTTGGTTGAAACATAGACATTATGTTGTCCTCCTCACCTACTTCAATTTTCTCTGATTAAATCCATAATACTACTTACTCATGACTCTTTAAAAAAAAATACACCCATTTTACCATTAAAAAAACCAGTAACTAATTCTAGTAAGATGTAAATGTCAAGCTGTATCTTTAGCTGTTACATTGTTGAAAAAAGAGCTCCATATATTAGGTGGTGAAAAAACTTAAAAGCTTTATATGAATATGATGATGATGGTAATGACGATGTGTGAGAAATAACAATCTGGAGACCATCCTGTTGGGTTTTAAAATGACTTTGCATCTTTACTTCCGTATCTAGTCGTTTATCATTTAGAATTTAGTTTCTATTCCCTCTCTATCTGCTGTATCTTTCTTGCTTGAGATTCTTTGTGTCCATTTCAAGTGTGGAATGCTTAGGCAGTCTGCCTTCAATTAGTCTGTGCTCTGTGGAATGTGAGATAGAGTTTGTGAAAGCATTGCCAACATTCTTTTGGCATACTCCGACCACCCCAAGGGCTTGTCTGTCTAAACTTTTGCTTCTTTTTGGACACTCAGGTGATGATTTTCATTGGTTCTAATGTCAATCAGTTTCTCAAAGAAAAATACAATTGAGAACTACTTTTAATACAAAACAAATACCTAAAACAGGTTGATGTTTAGCCTTTTGTGACCTCTTGGGCAAGGAAGGGAAATGAGACCATAGATTTAGAATTGGAAAGGATCTTAGGGTTATATCTGAGTACACATTCATTCTTTTTTTTATTATGCCATTTGAAGAGAGGCTGATCTATCTCCCTGAAGCTGGATGGGGCTGTAAGCGGAAGTGTATGTGTCTATATGTGTATACACGCACACACACAAATATATTTGTACATATAAGTTTACTAAAATTCAAATAAAGTAACTGAAGAGGATTTGTACATTTGCTTTATATAATATATATCCTCTATAATATATATATTTAGTATATATCCTTTTTAGTACATATAGATCATCTTTAATATATAGTACTATTTATAGTATGCAAAAATGTATCTCCTTTGGTCAATATATACTCATGTACATAGAGGATTTTATACACACACATATAGATAGAGAGGATATACATATATACATACATGCATATATATGAAGATAAACATATATTCTCTTTAGCTGATCTGAGTTTTAGTCACTTTATCTGAATTTTAGTTACTTTATCTGGATAACTACAAATTGTAGTCTTTTTTTCAGTCATATCTGACTTTTCATGACCCCTTTAGGGGTTTTCTTGGCAAAGACAATAGAGTAGTCTGCCATTTCCTTCTCCAGCTCATTTTACAGATGAGGAAAGTAAGGCAAATAAGGTTAGATGACTTGCTAGGGTCACACAGCTGGTGTTTGAATGTCTGAAGCTAGATTTGAAGTTGAGGAAACGAGTCTTCTTGACTCCTGGTCCAATACTCTATCCACTGCACTACCTAGTTGCCCCAAATAGTCATACTGATTCACAACTCCAACAATGCACTAATATAGCTGCCCTCCCACAACTCTTTCAACAATGACTATTGTCATTTTTTGTCATCTTTGACAATTTGTGGGATATGAGATGAAACTACAGAGTTTTATTGATTTACATTCACCTTATTATTAGAGATTTAGAGCATTCTTTCATAGCATTAATAGCACGTGATTCTTTTACATATTTATTATATAATCTACATCAAAGGGTATATGATTATTTGTGTATATGTACACACATATATGAATGTGTATATATGTGTATGTATACCCACATATATATCCTTTCTTTGTGGATATGTAAATACACGCAGCACATACATATATATATATAGCCACATCTATATGCTGTGTTTATATACATATGCAGATAGGGTATGTTTATATGTGTGTATATGTATGTACCCACAGATATATAGACATTTTGGTGATAAATATGCACCCTGTGTGTATATATGTAGCTTTGTCTCTTTCTCCACACATACATACATACATATACATAAATAGAAACACATACAAACAAGCATGCATACACATATATGTGTATGCATGAAATGGAACCAACTAAGTTTATGTTCATATGCATGCGTCCTTTGACCCAGAAATTCTACTATTAGGTTTATGCTCACAGGAGGCTGTTGTTAAGGAGATAGTCCCCATATTCTCTAAAATATTTCTGGCAGAACTTTTTGTTATAGTAAAGAATTGGAAACAAAGTAGATGCTCATTGATTAGAGGAATGGCTAAACAAGTTGTGGTCCATGAATGTATTCAAATATTAATGCAACATAAGAAACAACAAATATGATGACTACAGAGAAGCATGGAAAGATCTACATGAACTGAGGCAGAATCAAGTAAACAGAGCCAGGAAAATAATATACACAATAACAACAGCAATGAAAACAGAATCATCACTAAATACCAAAAAGTGAACTTTGCAAATTACAAAGACCAAACATGGCTCCAAAGAAGAGATTTGGAGAAGACACAATCAAACCACCCTTTTCAGAGATAAGAGATCCACAGATATTGTTTATTGTATATATATTCAGACTGCTTTAATGTATTGATCAGTTTTGCTAATTTTTTTCTGTTTCTTTTTTTAAAATTCAAAAGCCTTATTTACTATATGGTCTGGGTTTCTGGGAAGTGGTAGGGAAGGATGCTGGGGGAAATATTTGTGCTGTTTAAGACCCAAAAGCTATTAATGAAAATTTATTCCAAAAAATGACCTTTCTTCTCAATGACCTCACATTCTAATAGAGAGGCACCATGGAACTAAGTAGATTTCTATATTATATTTCAAGAGAAGATAAAGGTAATCTGAGAGGGAAAGGAGGGCACTAGCAGCTATATATGGGGATTGGGAAAGGCCTCCAAAAGAAGGTAAAATTTGAGCCAGTCTTGAAGAAAACCAGAGAGGCTGGGAGGTACAGGTGAGAGGGAAGAGCATTCTAGTCATTGGAGATAGATATTGAAAAGAAGCAGAGATAGGTGATGGAATGCTAAGATTTTAGAGTGGCAAGAAGAGAGTCAAGTATAATAAGATAGAAAAGATTGTGAAAGTCATTAAATACCAAACATCAAACTTTATATTTGATCCTGGAGGTAAAAATAATCACAATTCACACTGATATTGTCCTTTAACATTTGCAAAGTCCTTTTTTAGATATTTTATCTCATTTGACCCTAATGATACTCAAATTACTCAACATAGGTATTATTATTCAGTTGAGGATACTAAGGCAGATAAAATTCAAGTGGCTTGCAAGCCGCAGGGACACACAGATAGTGCCATTTGAACTCAGATTTGAATTCAGATTTGAACTCAGATTCTCCTGAGTTGAAGTTCAGAGATCTATCCATTCTACCATGTTTCTGCCTCATAGATAGGTAGTAAGGGAGCTTCAGTACAGGAGTGATATAATCAAAACAGTGCTTTAAAAAAAATCATGTTGGCACCTGAGTGGAAGATGAACTGGAGGGGGGAGATTCTTGAAGCAAGACCAATTAAAGGGCTGTTGTCATAGTCCGGGGGGAGAAGTAATGAGGACCGTCACTAGTGTGGTGGTTATATGAGTGGAGAGAAAGGAACATTTTCAAGAGATGTTGTCAAGGTAGAGACAAGATTTTGCAATGCAATGGTTAACTGATGAACTTGTATTTTATCCCAGAGGCAATAGGGAACCAAAGTCACTTCCTGAGCAGGGTAATGTTATTGGCAAACTCATGCCTTAGGAATATAATTTTGGCAGCTATGTGTAGGATAGATTTGATAGGGGGAGAAATGGGGAGTTGGGATTCTAATTAGGAAGTCTACGTGAGAGGTTACCTCAACTAGGACAGAGATGGGTGAAGATGGAAGATATATTGTAGAGGTAGAGTCAACAAAATTTCACAACTGACTGAACATGAGGAGTGAGGGATCATTTCAGTTCAATCAAAGAACCAACAAGCACCTATTATGTTCCAGGAACTATGTGATTAAACAACCTTCATTCTACAATTTTTACTAAATTTAAGGCAGAGCTGAATCTAGTACATGTTTCATTGCCCTATGGCACACCACTTTCACCATCATCATGGTACCCTCCAGGCTTCAGTGGACATGAGATCTGCTTTCCCACTTTCTGGGGGCAAATCTAAACATACTTAGTTTCCCTTAATACCATTCTATGGATCTATCCATGACCTTAATCAAAATTCTTTTGGGAACCATTTATATTTTTAGCTTATTCCACCTTTTGAGGCAGTGAAACCCATAAGCTTATAATCCATTGTACAATTACATTTTTCCACTCTTCTCCCTCCCAATTCCCTGTGGAAATGGGTAGAATGGTATGGCAAACTCCACAGACTTTTCCTTTCCTGCTCCAGCAACCCAGGAATTAGGTAGAGGATGGGTACAGAGCTATTTATATGAGGATAAGAGGGTGATTTCACACTCACACACACACACACACACACACACACACACACACACACACGCACACATATACACTTACTCCAAAAACATCAGGGACTGATTTCTCCAGCCTGTTATGGAATTCTGGCCCTGGTTACAGAAACCAATCAGTTTAGATTTCCAGTTTTTCAATGTTAGGATTGGAATTGATTTAAAATTTTATACAGGAACAAATGGAGGTGTTTTTTTTCTTTTGCCCTCTGGGCATACTAATATTCTACTCTAACTATCCAGGAAATGTGTAGCAGATTTTGCAAATCCATAATTACCCCCTTTCCTATTTTCTTTCTACTTTTTAGGAGGAAAAATGACTCCTAATTGCTCCAAATGTAGCTGGTAGCCTTTTTTCTTCCTTCCTAGTGGTCATGTAAGCTAAATATTCATTTTTAAAATTCAGAAGATATTTTTTGGTCTGGCTAATATCCAATCTCTTTAAATTACTTCTATTTTAAGTGTGGGGTGCTATCTGGATTTGAGTATACAAATTTTTTTTTTAAAAAGCAGAACAGCCCTAACTTTAGAAGTGTCAGCAACTGTCAGCTAGCAGGAAGGAAGGGTCCTCACAGGACTAGGAATCTGTCGGTCAGAAATGGAACCAAGAGGCTGTGTATACATTTAGGGGAGTCCATACTTATGAGCATATGTTACAGTATTTTAATATGACAAATGATAATGAATTATTTAGTTGATAGGAGTGAGAGTAAAGTGAAAAAAAGAGTCAAATAGTCAATATGCTAGTCAGGGCTATCATAGTCTTGAATACCTTGGAGCAGAGTACCTCTCAAAGAAGCTAAATATATAACTATATAACAAAAATTATGGGAAAACTTAATATTAGTAGATCAGTATCATAGTATTACAGAATTTGAGTTGGAATCCTAGGAGTCTTCTAGTCTAATTCATACCAGAAAAGGAATCTCACATCAATATATTGAGCCTCTGTTTGAAGATGTCCAATGACTGAGAGCCAAGGTCATTCATTCCACTGTTGGATAGCTCTTATAGTTAGGAGACAGTCAGTGGCATTCTGGATAGAGAACCATCCTGAGAGTCAGGAAGACATGTTTCAGGTACATATTGGTTGTGTGACTCTGGGTAGTCACTTAACCACTGAATGTCTTTCTAAGTTGTCTAAGCCTATAAATTGCAAAGTAGGTGCTTACCCTCATTGCTGGGGAGGGGGGGAGTAGGGTGGGGAGGAGTTCCTTAGACGAAAGAAATCACAAGTCTGGTCCCCCATGACTATCTCCACTTAAATAAAAGGAAATTTTTGCAGATATCAGGTCTGAAGTTGCTTCTTTGCGACTTCAAACACATTCTTCCTGGTTCTTCTCTCTGTAGCCAAACATAGAGTAGATCTAATCCCAGTTGGACATAGTAAGCCCTTCAAATACTTTAAGGCTTTTATTTTAACTCCCCCCCCCCCCCCAATCTTTTGTTCTCCAATCTAGTCATCTTCAGTTCTTCATATACCATGGACTCAAGGTCATCCTTCACCATTCTGGATGTCTTCCTCTGGATTCTCTTTAGCTTCTCAGTGATATTATTAGGCTGTTATGATGCCTAGAATTGAACACAATATTCTAGATAAAGTCTGTCCAGGGTCCAGAGCAGTGAGGCCATCCCCCTCCTATTCTTGGAAGCTATTACTCTCTTAAAGTAGCCCATTATTCCATAAGATTTTTTTGGGCTGCCTTATCACACTGTTGACTTGACTCATATTGATTTTGTAGTCTGCAAGAGCTCCAGACATTTTTCACCTCTCTGCTTTGTGCTGTGAAGGCAATTTTTTTTAAACTCACAGGTAAGACTTTACATTTAGCCCTATCAAATTCATCTTCTTAGATTTAGGGCAATGTTCTACCATGTCATCATATATTTGGACCTTGGCTCTGTCATTCAGGATGCTGGTTATCTCTTCCAACTCTATGCCATCTGTAAATCTGATAAGACCGCTATTGATGGCTATAAACTAGAGAACATTGGCTACTCCTCAATAAAGTTCAAAACCTAGCAACTTTTTTGTTTCCTCTAAAAAGTCAACAACAAGAACCCATTTGTTCATGAATATACAGTATTCTACTTGGAGGCAGCCATCATGTAGTAGAAACAGAGCTGTATTGAGAGTCTGGAAACCTAAGTTCTACATTCTGATGCTTATTAGTCATGTGATCCTGGACCAATCATTTATCCTCCTCAAGACTCAGCCTTCCATCTCTTACACTCTGTACCTAACAGCATTGTTGTGGTAGATACAATCTATAAAACTAAATACTATGGATTTAAAGTTTTGAGTTTCAAATTCTAGCCCTCCCTCCTCTCCCATCCCTCCTCTCTAAGACAATAAGCAATCAATTATAGGTTATACATGTGCACTTATGTGAAGCATTTCCATATTAGTAATTTTCTATAGGAAGACTTAATAAAAGAAAAAAAAGAAAGAAGAAAGCTTCAGTCTGTATTCATATAATATCAGTTCTTTGTCTGGAGGTAGATAGGATGCTTCATCATTAGTTCTTTGAGATTCTATTGCTGTGAATAGCTAAGTCCATCACAGTTCTTCATTGGACAATATTGCTGTTACTAAATAGAACATTATCCTGGTTCTGTTCACTTCACTATGCATCACTATGTGTAAGTGTAACAGCAAGCACCCTAGCATACCTAGGGCGGCTACTAGCACAGGTTCTTAGATCTGCTTTTCTAAAGGAAAGCAACTCAAAATGGGTTAACGGTTTCACTTTAATCAATCAAACATATATCATTTACCTA
>JAQQSV010020091.1:0-11055 GCA_028646515.1 Pseudochirops corinnae | reverse complement strand
ACTACTCTGTAAGAAACAAGTATAAAGAATTCACAGGAGAATGGGAAGACTTACATGGGCTGATGTTGAGTATAGGAAACAGAATCAGGAAAACAACATACATACTGACTACAGCAATGGAAGTGGAAATAACTACAAAACTTCAAGAACTTAATTACAATCTTCAACTATAAACTCAAATACTAATCAGAATATGTAAGTTTAGCCCCAGAGATGAGATGACAAAATTTGTCTCCCTCTCTTCCTTGCAGAGGTGTGAGGCTATGGCTGTGGAATATTGCAGAACTTGGAAGACATACTGATTAGTCTGACTGTACTACTTTTTTTTTTTTATCCTCCTTTAAAAATTTTTTTGTTACAAGCTATGACACCTTGGAAAGAGGAGGGAGGGAAAATACACACAATCACATACACACACGTGTGTGTGTGTGTATACATATATATTAAATTAAAGATGATATGAAATTATCAATTAAAAAAATAAATGAGTATTGTGCCAGACCCTATAGGTAATACATCACATAGAAAATACATAGTCCTTTGCCATGAAGACTTTAGACTTGCAAAATTCATTTTGAGAAATAAGAAAAGCATATCCTGGGACATTTTCTCCCCTTCTGCAATAGGGCTTACAATCTCAAGGGGTCGTTGGGATTGCTAACTTTCTCAGAGAATAGTGGCTTGCATTTATTTCTTCCACAATACTTTAATAGGGGTGGTTAGTTGGTGCAGTGAATAAAGCACTGGCCCCGGAGTCATGAGGACCTGAGTTCAGATTTGGCCTCAGACACTTAACACTTAGTAGCCATGTGACCTTGGGCAAGTCACTTAACCTCAACTGCCCTGCTCTTCCCCTCCAAAAAGCAAAAAAAAAAATCTTTGGGGCCGTTAGGTGGCACAGTGAATAGAGCACCAGCTTTGGAGTCAGGAGGACCTAAATTCAAATGTAACCTCAAACACTTGACACACTAGCTGTGTGACCTTGGGTGAGTCACTTAACTCCACTTGCCCTGCCTTCCCCCCCTCCAAACAAAACAAAACTTAATACTACAATAGGAATATGGAAGATGATTGATTAAAATGATGAGCATGTAATGCCCTATTTTTATATTGTACTACATACTTCTCAAAGTACTTTTCCTAGACATAATTTGTTGCAATCACCAAACTCATGAGATAATGAAGGTGAGTGCCATCATCATCGTTCTCATCTACAGACAGGACTTTGAAGACTAGAGAAGATACAACCAAGCCAACAGTGTCCAGTTATTTTATACTGGGATATTTGAAAAACTCCTTGGAAAAAAGCTGAAGGACAGGGAAATGTTTTACCAACAGCAACAGATTTCCATTGTATTCCCACATGGAAGTTGGGATCACAATTTTCTCATTTTAAGAAAAAAAGGCATTTCTGTCCATTACAAATGGCTGATCCCAAACATTTTTCACTCTCATACAAAATAGTAGCATGTGGACACTTACAAAATGATGGGATTTTATGAGAAAAGTTCTCTCTTCCTTTCTGCTGACTTACCAACAACAGCTTGAAATTGAAATTCGTGGTATAACCCCATTTTGGCTGTTATTGTTTAATAAATCAAAAAAACCACAACTAGAATATCATAGATAGAGAGCTTGCTCTTTATTTAAAAGGGAGAAATTAGTTTTTCTTAAAGAAAACTTCCCATGTGTAGACTCATTCCCTTGGGTAAGTACTCTGGAAGATCCCCATATTCCTTTCAGATCACTCTTTCTATACTGAATCTTCCCTCTGATGTCTCAGTAGGGTATGGAGGGGGCCCTGAGTTTCTGATGGCTTTGCCAGCAAAGTAAAAAAAAAAACTGATGGTCCTAAAAAACTAAAAAGCTTACAATATGGACTGAATGTCTACAGGTTTGATCATGTCTTCCCTTTACTCAATAAACTCTAGTGGTTCCCCACCATCTCCAGGATCAAACACAGAATCCTTTGTTTGGGGTTTTAAGCTCTTAATAATCTATCCTCCTCTTCTTGTACCTTCCCAAGCTTCTACCCCTCCCTCCTCCCCACGTTCTCTTTGATGCCGTGACTCGTGCCTCCACGCTGTTCCAACAGGAGGAAGACACTCCATCTCCAGTCTCTGGACATTTTCTCTGACTGTCCCCACACTTGGAATGCTCCCCCTCTTCATCTCTACTTCCTGGCTTCCCTTTCTTCCTTCTAGTCCTAACTAAAATCTCATCTCTTACAGGAAGGCTTTCCACACGCCTCTCTGAACTCCAGTGTCTTCCTTCTGTTAATTATTCCCTATTCTTCCCACATACAGCACATTTGTACATATCTGTTTGCCTGTTGTCTCCTGGGCAAGGACGGTCTTTGGTCTCTTTTCTTGTATCCCCAGTGCCTGGAATATATAATAGGCACATAATAAATGCATATTGACTGACTTACTGATGGAAAAAGGTTAAGTTTTGTTAGACTTGTTACCAGGTTGGCTTTAGCATAATGAACTTTGCAACCACAGCAAATCTCTTAAGACAATTTACTAAATTAGAGACATACTGGGATAAACCGTGTCAATAGAGGGTATACTTTTTTCAAGTATCCCCTTTAGGGATATCAGTCCCCTACATAAGACTTTGGAGACAGAACTGGGCCATGAAAGCAAAGCTAGGACAGTTCCTGGCATACAGCAGGTGCTTAATAAATGTTTACTGACTATCACAAATAGTATAGCTTTCAATGATGACATATGTATTTCTGATTGGCTCTGTCTTGCTCTTTACCCAGTGTGGTCCAAGGGACTATGCCAAGCAAGCACTTGGACCGGGTGCCACTTGGGAATGCCTCTGAAAAAGATGAAGCAATTTCTGGCCATGCCTAAATCAAAACCTTCCTCACTTCCACATTCTAATGTTAACAATACTAAAGGCGGACAGCATTGAAGGGGAGCCTTGACCAAAAGATAATCAAAGGTTCATTATTATTAAAAACCTGTTCAGAGTTGTCACATTATTTTTAGGAGATGGTGTAAATAATACTGGGGAGCTGGGAAAACAGACCTTTCTCCGGACTTTGTCTCCAGAGATAGTCACCAAATCTAATGATTTATAACTTAGTTTATGTCAAAACAACTGTCCCAGAAGTATCAGAACTCCAATATAATATCGCTATCAGGGCACAAGGGTAGACCGTGTAATAGACTTTTTTACATTATAAGGAATGATGTATGACAGTTTTTATTTACACAGGTGGGGCATGATTTGACATAGAGCAGAAACAGTTTTATGGACTGGAAAATTTACTGCATTCGTTTTGTAGCAGCAAAAAGACTGGTTTCTTCTTGTTCAAGACTTAAATAAAAATACAGTCCTACCTATGTAACTCTAAAGTTATAAATGGCACGGGGGGAAGACTTCTTTTCCCAATGGTTGCAATCCTAAAGATACAGTTTGGCAAACGTGGGTACCAAGACAGCTTCCTTTTACAAATATGGACATTTAAATATGGTGATTAAACAAGAATGATAAAAACCATAACCCTGAAGATAAAAGAGGGACACTAGAGATTCTAAAACACCCATGAATATACACCTTCATTTCTGACATGGAAATCATCAACCTTGATGCAGACACCTTTCTCAACCAATTAAGACCAGTATGTCATTTTTTTTTTCTCCAACCACCCAGCTGCTACAATGTTAAATAAATTAATTTTAATCTTAAATCAGAGATGTAATGGAGAAAATGCTGATTTAATATGCAATCTCATTACATCTGACAGGCTTATTTATAAGTGATTTGTCCCACACTTTGACAAGCATAGTTAATATGTTAATTAGCCTTTAAAATGATGAAAGAAATAAACCCACATATGATTTCTCTCTATACATGGCTAAGGAATACTGTATATGAGACCACAAGGTGGCTTTAATATATTTTTTTAAATGTCAATGATCACAACAAAAAACTTATTTCTTGGTCAAATATGGCTTACAGTTGGCTACATTAAAAATGTATCCCTGGTGGTATACTGCTGTCAAAAACAGATGCTGTCCTGCATGCATTATGAGGCTCAGAAAAGGCATAAAAAGCTTGTTTAAAGCAATGACCTCAACAGCTAAAGCTGGGCTCCCCCTGCAAGGGATAAGCAAAACAGGGGACTGCTTGCAGACTTGGTACTACTGAATGTGGTTCTTATTATTTTCTATACCCTTTTGGTAAAGATGGTTAAAGATGCCTTCCATAGCCTTGACCCTTAAAGAGCTATTAAATTTAAATACTAAGACAAGTTGTAGTAGAGGTAATGTTTGACACTAGTTTTACCACGTAAATCCTCCTTCAAGGAAAAAAAAGGGAAAAGGATGAAAGATGATCCCAGCGTGTTGGTGCATTCTCAGACGGCCAAACTGGCAGCCAGACTTTGGCTCCGTGAGCGTCATAAACGTAAAGCAGTAAATCACAACACACCCGGCCACCATCCACTTCCATTACTTGTTGACAATCTTAATATGCGTGGGTATTCGTTAATATTTTTATTGCCTGTGGCTATTTAAACAAATCTGGGAGAATATCACACTGTATGGGGATCATTAGTTTTTACTTACTAGCATAAAGGCCTACAAAGGCTAATGAAGTCTAAAAACAGCCCGAGAGCACAGCCACCTGCTTCCCCACCGCTGTCCATGGCTTAATATTTGTACTGCTCTTTGGTGCAGCTGGGCTCAAGCTCAATTACAGTCCCATTTTCGGGTCTTTGAGAGCCCAGCATTTATGTCATTGATTATGTTAAAGTCAATGCCCCGGCAATCTTTGTCCTAAATGGAAAAGTACATATATTTTATCTGGATGCTACTTGCAGGGTAATAACGAAATAGCTTTGTAAGAAAAAAAAATGATTAGGAAAATGCAGTGCAAAAAATGAAAAAGATTTAGGAGATAACAGTACAAAGAATGACAGGCATAACAAGGACATAACTCACGATTTTAGGGTTTGGAAGTGAACAGCCAATAAATGTGAGCAGCTGCTCAAATATAACACATTTGTTATTATTTTCTGGCAAAGACTAATCTTGGCAAGTAGACAAAAGGGCATGTGGGTTCTATGATTCTCTTTCAGATTTTTTTCCACCCTTTTTAAATAAGAGTCTTATTGTGATGGTGCCATTATGTCTCCACTCAAAGTAAATTGGCAAAGGGATCCCAAGCCATCCTTTCCTTGGAGGAAAAAGAGAATTGGGGACAAAACTGGAAACCAACCCCTGTGCATCTAAAGTAGGCACATCACAAATGTATGTGATAGATTTACACTTGAAAGAAGGGGATAGTACGTTTTGGAGATGCCCTGTCACTCACATGTCCATTGGTGTCACCATGTGATATACAAGCTTAATATTCAAATGATCCTCCAGTTACTAAAATATGACCAGCTTCAAGCATCATCATTTTCAAAATTCTACTATATATCCAAAGTCCTTAACTGACCTCTCTAGTGGAAGCTAGAATTTTCACACTGATGGTATATACAGAGGAAAACATCACTTGGGAATGGAATGTACACAAGCACAGCTCATTGGGGTTCGGATAGTGATTCTGTGTGTGTGTATGTGTGAGAGAGAGAGAGACAGAGACAGAGAGACAGACAGAGAGACAGAGAGAGACAGAAAATAGGAGGAGTGTCTAGATGAGCCTTTAACTAAGCCAAACCTAAATAGTTTAAATTACTGTCTGTATCTCTTATGCATGTCCAATGGTAACCAAGGCACAAATAGACCAAAAGGCTGTACTATACTATAGTAGGTGGGAGAAAGAGACTGATTTTATCAGCCCCCAAATAATGGGAAATCATTATTGTTACTGCTTTTGAATGTGAACCGCAATAGCACTAAAGTATGAAAAATGAAGGGAACTATGAAGAGGAGAGAGGAAACATCAGATAGCGATGGGAAGAGGTTGGGTCAAGAGGCAGAAATACAGAAGCAGAATGAAGCTGGAGAAATATCACTAGTATCTACCAACAATGAATTCAGTCCGAGGTCAGAGAACTCCTAACATCAAAGCTCACCACATCTATCAAGGGAAAAGGGGAAGAATGTGAGCATCACCCAAGTACCAATCCAGATGGGAATTTGAACAATAAAGTAAAAGTATGTGTTCAAGACGAAGAAGGCCAGGCACAGTCAGGGGGCATTAAAGCGCACCACCGCATATGGTGCTGGATCAATAACAGTCACCCTAAAGACCACGTGTTCAAGGAGAGCCTCAGTGAAGCACCGAGGGGCGGTAGCCAAGGGACAGGCACCCACTAGGTTCTCCTCATTCTCAGATGTTCAGCCCTAATACCATGTCCCCCGAGTAGCTCTTCTACTTCATTTTCCACCTTTAGGAATCATGTCTCTTAACTTAAGGGAAACTCCTGAATCTTTTAACCCATGAACAGGAATAAGCAGCTTTTAGAGATGACAAGGGCAGCTAGGTGGTAAAGCGGATAGAGTACAGGTCTGGAGTCAGGAAGACACGAGCTCTGTGGTCCTGGGTAAGGCACTTAACTCGGTTTGCCTTGGTTTCCTCATCTGTAAAATGAGCTGGAAAAGGAAATGGCAAAACCACTCCAGTATCTTTGCCACAGAAACACAAAACTCCAAATGGAGTCACAAAGAGTCAGGCAAAACTGAAAACGACTGAACAGAAACAAAAGAGATAACAGCGTGTATTATCATGCTGACACAATGACTTTCTTTATACTCCAAAGCTTTAGGATAGTAGGCAGCATAGAGTCCACTGGACAGTCAAAGAGCAAACATGAACTCAGGCATCTACTACCTCTGTGACCTTGGATAAGTCACTTAAAATCCCTAGGCCTCAGTTTCCTCATCTGCCGTTGATGAACCGTTTTGATCTAGATCAATGAGCTTATAGTATGATAATCAAGAATATCACAAAGGAAACCTGGCTTTATCTTAGTCTAATAGATCTCAGCTTCATGAAGAAAAAGTTCTGTCAACTATAGCAACCTCACCCTATATATCTCTCACTTCAGACTACTCCACACCTTGGAGATGTATCAGGTATTTATAGAAATTATATTAACAGGAAATTAAATTAAAGATGGTGAATAATAATGGATAAGGCATAATTTCCCTTTGGAAAGACTGAAAAAAAATAAGGTAACCAGAAACAGAAATTTAAAAAATCATCATATCCTTTCCTCCATGCCATTTGTTAAGGCTTGTTATTGACACATCTGCAGTTTCTAAAATATTAAAATTCATGGGAGAGAATTCTCATTAAATAATCCCCAGGTGCTGTATGAATCAATTTTTGCTCACAACAAAAAACAAAACAAAACAAAAATGGGGCCTTGGACGGGGCTGTTTTATGAAACTGCTTCTAACAGCAGCCTTAAGCCTCCTCGGTCCCTAAAAACAAAGTTATTCCTAGGGCAAAACTTTTGATTCGAAGCATAAAATATTTGACTCTTAAGCATTAAAAAAAAAATCTTTTCTTCCTCTTGGTGTCACAGATCAGATACCTACTGGAATATCACATAAAATGTAAGCTAAGCTAGATTAAACCATCTTAAAATAAATGTGGGTTGATTTTATTTTTATATATTTTTTGTTAATTTGTCTCAAATGACTGATGTCAATGGTTTTGAAGGGATTGCTGAAATGCAAATTCTGTATTTAATAGCTTGGAAAGAAAAACTTTCCATGCCTCTGAAATATCATCTGAGCAGCATTGTGAATGTAGAACATGATCCCATCTCTTTTTTGGCTTTTATTACATTCAGCTGGGTCAAGAAGGGATGCGTGCATGGGGGAACCACACAGGGAGTGATAGATAAGACTCTTGGAAAAGAAAACCTTCATGTTGATGGTTAGAAAAATATCCCTGCCCCTGCTCATGAAGTACCATTACTACATACCATCTGCAACCCAGAAGATCATTAGGGAGTATTCCTAACTCAGGAAAGGGAAGGGAGGAGGAAAAAGGGAAGGGGAAGGGGAGGGAGAAAGGGGAAGGGAGAGGGGAGGGAGAGAGGGAAAGGAAAGGGAAGGGGAAGGGGAAGGGGAAGGGGAAGGAAAACTCACAGTATTACCACACACCAGCCTGTTCTACCTCACCACTAATCTTCATTCACATGGGTTAGGATATCTGTCTAGGGTTGACCCTACCCCATAGCTGCAGCTACATTAGTTAGTGTAAAGCTTCTGTTTCTCACCACATGTCAAGGCAGGTGGAGTATTCTGTTGAGCCCAAGAGGACATCTGGAGGCCTGTACCACAGGGTAACCACTTCATTGGAGTATGTGTGGCTAGGGACCGATTTTGCTCTTGCAAGACCTGTGGGTGAAAGAATAGAAATAAAGCTTAATCAGCATTAGTGGAGCAAGGGAGCATAGAACTGAATGTTTACAAGTTTCAAAGGTCAGATTGAGAATGTAATACAAAATACACGAATGGAATGGGATCAATTTAATCGGTGAATTAATAGTGCCACCTTAGCCTTTGAGGCCATAACCAAAGGATGTGTTGGTTATAAATTATTAAAAGCACAAGGCCAGAGAAAGTAATTTATGGTCAACATAGACCACATAATTGGTTTAATAGCATCTTTTTCAGATATCTGTGGGAGAATTATGAGTGTGAATCTGGCAGAATAAGGCATTGTTTTTCTACCAGCTCAATCATTTCCCATTTATGAAGATCAAATAATCATTAAAAGAATCACAGCTAATGAGAATAAATATATCATATTTGTTATCCTAACCCCAATAAGACACTGGCATAATGAGTTCAGTATATTTCAGTTAAAAGGAACACAATAAATCCTAAACCATGGTCTCCTTGCTAGTCCTGATGAATGCAATTTGGCACAATGGTTATTTCCCTCTCAGTTGTTCCAGTTTCTGGTAATGTATATGAACTAAAGAATGAAACAAATCTATTATATCAAGTTTCCTGGTGCATGATACATTGAAAATACTCTTGCAAAAACATGGTTGCTATCTTTAATCTTCATCAGTTCCAAAATGGAATTCTTTATTTATCACTGCCAAGTCTATAATACACATTTATTTTAAAACTTTTCATAAGAATACACACACACACACACACACACACACACACACAAACACACACACTCTGAATTTTATCCAGAAAGTTAGCCACCATTGTTAAGTTAATTTTAATACTCTGCTGAAGTGTTAGAAAATAACTTACATCATGAACTTTTTTTCTATTTATTGGAACAGTTTTTAAATATATATACATATTTAAAGATTAATAAGTCACAGTGAGAGAAAGAATTTCTAATTAATTCTACCACTGAAATTATAGTTTTTCTAAAACTGAATTATCCAATTAAATTCCTTAGATATTACTCAAAATCACATCCTTATAAATGCACAAAGAAAAAAATGTTAATTTTTTGAGATGACATGTATTTTTGCAACAGATATCCAGGATCGGCTTTAAGGTGTGTTTTCTCCTCCCCAAAATATCTTCTTCAGATTTTCCACATTTTAGTGCAGGTAAACATAAAAAAGACAGAAAGGATCCTCTATCAAGATGAGGTAAGACGTACTTGAGCAACAAGGTCAGTTGGAACGAGAGGTGGTTTTCAGTAGCAGACAGCACACCTCCAAGCTAAGTCCTCCTCCAATTCCTCCTCATGACATGGAGGTGAACTTAAGTTCTCAAAGGCAGAGGACAAGCAAGTCTGAACATCCCATGCTTTATACTGTTGACTGGCCTTCTGGCCACTTCTCACATACAACATTCTATCCCTCTTCTCCATGCTTCTGCACTGGCTGGCTCTCATACCTGAAATGCTCTCTCATCACCCCCACCTCTTATAAACTCTCAAAACCAGGTTGAAAGGCTTGTCTGTTGTCCCTTGTACTCAGAGAGAACCAAAATGACATCACAATGTTGGGATCAGTGTATAGTTCGTCCAGCTGTGGCTGATCAGACCAATATCAGCCCAGAAGACTCTACCATGGGTCAGGCACAAACAATCCATGTTCAAGGGCTACTTCCTACATGAAATCTTTCTTGGTTCAAAGAGGCATTATTGTCAAACTCAATCCTTTGTCTAGAGGAGGCATCCAATAATATTTCTTGGGCTAACATAAAGGTTTATTTGAAAGAGAGGTAAGATGAGATAGTCTATTTAAGGATTTTAATCTGTGTCCTGTAGATAATGGGGAGCCACTGAATATTTTTTGTACACATAGGTCACATGGGCAAAGTGAAATTTTGTGAAGGTTAATCTGGCAGCTACTTGTGGAAGACATTAGAGAGGAAAGCACAGTGAATGCAACTACTACATAGGGCAGGCAGGCATCTAGGAAAGAAAATCCTGAATCAGGCCAGCAAAGGTGAGAACACAAAGTTTAGGGGGACTAGATGCAGGGAGCAAAGGCGGAGGCCATTAGTGACGGAGGCCATTAGTACTGGTAAGCACTGACAGATCAGACAGATCTGATCTGTCTCCCAAGCTCCAGTGGCCCAGCTCTGTGGTCAAAGACACTGATCACTGAGAGGTTTTAGAAGCTGAGCAGTGCCTTGTTATAGTGAGGTCCAGGGTATGGATGGGTCAAAGTGTGGTTAACATGGAACATCAAAAGTTTCACAGAAGCCGAGACGTTGTAAAGGGGATCAATCAACATGGATATTGAAGCCACTGAAGAAAATGGTGAAAATTTAATAGGGGAAAATGTGAATGCATAGCTGCCATCATCCTATGAGGCTGAAGTGGCTCCTGGGAAAGGGATAAATAACAGCTGGAATGCAATTGGGATATGCTTGCTGAATAGAAAAGTCAGTGAAATTTAGGGACAGAATTTGAATTTGAATTTGATTCTGTTGCACTTGCTGGACAAGCCCTGGAAGAAGTGGAATTGAATATTTAGAGATGGAATACCTCCACTCCTGTCAAGCCCCTTGTTATGGGAATCTAAAGATCTTCCCTGCCCCTAGGCCCTTTGCTAATGTGGCTACGTGACTCTGAGGACCCTTGGATACTTGAAAGTATACTCTGTTCCCTAATAGGCTGAATGTGGTCACGTGG
>JAQQSV010020090.1:0-11055 GCA_028646515.1 Pseudochirops corinnae | reverse complement strand
TGCATCACTTCACAAGTTTAATAGATATTATATTGCTTGCCTTCTCAAGGTGTGAGGGAGAGTTGGGATGGAGAGAGAATTTGGAACTCTAAATTTTAAAAAATGAATGTTAAATAAGTTTAATGTAATTGGGTAATATTTACTAAAATAAGTGTTAAAAAAAATTTTTAAATGGTTGCTTATTGGGTTGGGACTCATACTTGAGAAACTGCATGAGACTCTACAACATCCTAAAATGGTGCAAGTCCATGTAAGCTCAGTGTCTGCTATGTCCGCAGCTGGATCACAAAAGTGGGGCACTATGACCAAATCACCTGGAAGAAGTATTACTCAGTTTGACCAACTCCTCTTTTGCATTTCCACTTCTGGTAATGGAAAAGCTGAATGTGTTCCTCCTTCCCATTATGCATGGAAGTATTCCTTGTGTTGATCTGAGAAAATGACACACTCTGCTTCTGACAGAACAAGAATTTTGAGCAATTTCCTTTTTTGTCTTTCATGTCACAAATCTCTAGTTCTTAATTACATAAGTATATAAACTCCTGCCACTGATTGTTATTGTTTTTCAGTCATTTTTCAGTTGTGTCCAACTCTTCATGGCCCCATTTGGGTTTTCTTGGCAAAGATACTGTAGGGGTTTGCCATTTCCTTCTCCAGCTCATCTTACAAATGAGGAAACTGAAGCAAACAGGGTTAAGTGACTTGCTCAGGGTCACATAGCTAGAGGTATCTGAGGCCAGATGTGAACACAGGAAGGTGAATCTTCCTGATTTCAGACCTGGTATTCTATCCACTGAGCCACCTAGTTACCCCCTAGCTGATTGCTCTGCCCATCCCTTTATGTATGGAAGCTGGAAAAGGCAACTCCAACATGCTAGAACACAAAAAGAACATAGCAAATTGCCTTTTAGTTCCTATGGGGTAATTAGGCGGCACAGTGGATAGAGAGCTAGGCATGAAGTCAGGAAGATCTGAGTTCAAACCCAGCCCTAGACACTGTCTGATTGACTGAATTACTCTGTTTGCCTCAGTTTCCTTATCTGTAAAATGGGGATTACAATAGCATCTCAGAGTTGTTGTAAAGATTAAATGAAATAATATTTGTAAAGCACTTAGCACAGTGCCTGGAATATAGTAGTAGGTGCTTTATAAATGTTAGCCATTATAATTAGCTCTGACTTCGAAACTAATATAGCAATCCCAATCCTCTGACTTGTTCCAGTGCTTTGGTTTTACACCACACTAATCAATTAGGGAATGGCTAAACACTATGTTATATGAATTGATGGAATAATATTGCATTGTTAGAAATGATGATGTTTTCAAAGAAATCTAGGAAGATATATTAACTAATGCAGAGAGAAGTGAGCAGAATTAGAAAAATAAATAAAATAATATTGCAAGAACATACAACTTTGAAAGATTTAAGAACTCTGCTCAATGCAAGGAGCAGCCATGATTCCAGAGGCCCAGTAATGTAAAATACTTCCTGACAGTGAGGTGATGTACTCAAGGTGTAGAACGAGACATAAATTTTTGAATGTGGTCAATGTAAGCATTTGTTTTGCTCGACTACATATATTTGCTAGAAAGAAGGGAAAAGTGGGAGGGAGAATAAATAAATTCTTGTTAATTGAATTTTTTAATTTAAAAAAAATTCATGCCTACTCCTAGACATTTGTTAGCTCCTCCCAAGCTACATATGTGTAATATAGGTTGCTGCTGCTGGGTGAAGAGCAAAGCCTCAAGTTTTCCTCACAGTCTCATACAAAAGGAGCAAAAACAAGGATCTCTTGAACTGAGTTGAACTTCATTTTATGTATCACCTCTTTCAATTAAACCGTGAGCTCCTTTGAGAGGAGAAATTATCTTCTTGTTTTTTTCTATGTGTCCCCAGCACTTAGTATAGTTGATGGCATACAGTACATGATGCTTAATAAATGCTTTTTCATTCATTCAAAATAGTTTAAAAATATTCAGTATCTTACATCAGGTAGTACAAAGTCTTGTTCTTGATCCCATTTCTTGTGCTTATTTGATTTCCTTGAAAAGGAATTGGAAGGTTATTTGCAAAGTCTTGGGGAGAGGGGAAGAGGAAGATAGGGAAAGCTGTATATTCTTTTGCTTAACTATTTTTATTTTGTCTTTATTATCTTTGTTAAAAGGATTTGCTCTGTGTATAGAGGGGAGCTATTCAGACAAGTAAAAGAAAGGCATTGATTCTTACAATCCTTAATTTTTGTCATTTTCACCTACTAAATGTTAATTTTGTCCTCATTTTTTGTCAGAGAAGATTCTCAGTATTAAAATGTTTGTTTGTTTTAAATTAGGGTCTAAATCAGTAATGATATGTGGAAGCTGAAACAATTCAATGAAAGCATTGTTCTTTCACATGTCATAGGATTGAGAGAACAGCGTTCATACCCTCCAAATCCATGTGGAAGCTACAAACAATAAATACCTTTAAAAGGGATGAAACAGTCATTCCCAATCAAGGTTCATATGTGAGTCACCTAAATAAAATTAGAAGTGGACTGAGCTTTCTGAGAAATTTTGCATAATGATGACTCACTTGTCAATAGTTTGAAGTACAAAGATGAATCTCACCAGCTCCATGTCTTTTTCCAAGGAAAGGCAGCCTCTCATGCTATCCAAACTACTTTGTAGCTAGGACAAGTGAATTTGGGCTGCAGGTGGATGTCAGGAGAGACCCCGATACTGAGATTCCCTGGGGTATTGCCTCTTTTTATTGCACTTTAGAGGTTTGGAGTAAGAATAAATTGCTCTAATCTTCTCAGTCTTTCCCACTTTTCCTTTCATCTCATTTCCAGGACATCCATTATCTGGCTCAAAATATGCTCACTTTAATTTCAGTGGAGTTGAGTTCCATGTATTTTTTTTTTTATTCCCGAGTCTTCTTTGCTTCTGTCACAGTATATCCAAAGTCTCCTCCTCACTCAATGCCTAAAATTATTATATTTACTTCTTCAGATTTCCATATTTTTTGCAAGCCAACTATTATTCAATGTTTTCAGAAGTAAGGGGTAGAAAAGCACGGCTTTTACCTGAGTCACCCACATAATTGAGGAGAAAATGTCATTTTTCGTGGTAAGAGTCTTCTGTGTTGGCCGCCTGTGCTGCCAGAGTCCCTTAGAAACAGGACTTTGAATTTTACTGCCTTGATTAAAACCACAGAAATATATTAACATAGAAATTGCCACTCTGGTTTAGACCTTTGGTCCAATTGGCTTAATGTCCTATTGGCAATGAAATATGAATGGTTATACAAACATGGGAAAAGAAGGTTAGCAATTGGGCAACAGATAAACACTCATGAAATGGACACAGGAGGATTGTACCCACACATAGAGGATTCTGGTGTAGAGATACATCAAACTGAACAGGGAATAAAGCAGGAAAGGGGGTGGGTGAGTTAATAAGAAATAGTCACAAACAGATTAAACACCCTGATCCTAAAATGGGGGAGGGGTTATGAAGAGGGAAAAATGAAAGAATTAGAATGTAAGGAGGTATCCATTAGTTGGGCAATCGCTGAGCAAATTGTGGTAAATGAATGTAACGAAACCTTACTATTCCTTAAAAAGCATGGAGAGACGTAAAATTTTTAGATATGACTATGGTGTTGACTCATTTCATTTGACTATATTTATTCGTTCCATTTTTCCACTCTTGGTTTTTAAATAGAGCTAGAGAAGTTAATGATAGTGAAGCACTTTCCCCCAAAAAAGAAGGACATTGAAACATTTTAAAGGATATACCAAAGAAAATAGATGGAAGTTCAGAAGGAGGTACTGAAAAGTTGGATAGTTTTCAAAGTAGTGTGTAGAAATGATTTATCTTTTTTTAAAAAGCAGTATAAAATAGAGATCCATGACTTTCTATAGAATCGGTGTGTGTGTGTGTGTGTGTGTGTGTGTGTGTGTGTGTGTGTGTGTGAGAGAGAGAGAGAGAGAGAGAGAGAGAGACAGAGACAGAGACAGAGAGACAGAGACAGAGAGAGACAGAGACAGAGAGAGAAAGAGAGAGAGAGAGAGAGATCTCTTTTGGATGTTTAGAGTCACAATTGTTTTTTAAATAAGACTCTTGAAGAGATAAATAGAACAGTTCATACTTTAACAAGACTCCAAGTGCTAACCATTTTCCTACTGTCCATTCGTAGGACTGTATTCTACTACCATGTAATTATTAGCAATTCTGCAGAGGGATTGCCCTTGGCAAGACTACAACGTTAACAAAGTTCATCTTTACTTATCCTGCATCATTTCCCTTTCTGGTGCCTCCTGACTAAGTTGCCTGCATTCTCCCGCTGATCTTCCCTGCAGCCATTCACCTGGGCCTGCCCTTTCCAATAGCACCCCACCTTCTGGACCTTTCCCAAAAGTCAACTGAGCCTACCTGTCCTTCATTCCAATCTCTTAGGGCCTTGTAAGTGACTAGCTGATTAATTAATCTATGCTGATAAACTAATGAACTTTTGTGATATGATTGGCAGGCTGGGGGGCATAGTAGGAAGACTGAGATTTTGAGTGAGAGTTTGAATCTTAATTCTATTACTCTTAACACTGGGTAAATCATTTGGTCTCCCTAGGCCTCAGACACTTCATCTACATCAGTGGTCAAAAACCCTGAAGATGTGAAGAGTTGAATTTCCGAAGAGGTCATAAAAACAACCTTGTTCAAATGAATATACATACATTGTTTGAGTGTTTTAAGTAATCTTTAAGCAATAGTGCATAACAACCTTTGTAATCACTTTCCCCCTTCATTTTGTTTGTCTTCTTCTCTTTTGTCTTTATTTATCCAAACAAATATTTCTACTTGTTAATGGGGAAAAAAATAAAATGTATTTTTTGGAAAAAAATATCTAATTCAATAGAGTCCCATGAAGTAGGTTGTACAAATAATGCTATTGTTGCCCATGGGTTTATTCCCCCTTGTGGCATCTATGAATCCACATGGATTTAGGTTTGAAAGGTGGGAAGTTTAAGTAGCCATTTAGCTCCCTTGCTTCTTTCCCCCTCAATTGTCAGAAATTTAAGAAATTAACTAAGGTCATTTTTTTCATTTGCTCACTGAGCTGACAGACTCAGACAGAGAATAAACAATAAACACTCTACTGAGCTAGAAATTAATATTAAAGTAACAAAAACAATATTGGCCACATTCTTGAATGAGTACAGGTTTCTTCTACATCTTCCTTAGAGTGGTTTGGGACACATCCTCCACCAAACTTATGAGACCAGTAACAAAAACATGGGCTTGGATTTCTCTAAGTGTAAGGTATTCCTGGGTGGTCTGAGATTGAAAGCTTCAGGGAAGCATTGAGTCTGTCTAGAAATATCTACTTTCGTGTTCATTATCCCTATCCAGAAAGTATACAACCTTTCTCTCAACATGAACCCCACTCACACTATCTGCCTGAGGCTTGTTTTTCTGTTTCCTGTGACCATTGTCCTCCAAGGCATTATGGAAATAAAAATATCCTCCATGTTTGCTTTCTTTGAGAGTAGCAGAAAGAACAGACAAATTCAGAGTGAATTCTCCATCAACAACTAAAGGAAAATCTATTTTTTCCCATGGTTGTGTCATTTGAGGAGAGGGAGAGGGATGAGAGCAAACCACATTAGGAAAAAGTTTTTCTTCCTTTTATTGGAAAAAAAGGACTAAAATTACTTCCTCTCTCACAATTCATTCAAAGTGAGCTGTCCCAATGGGAAGACAGATAGGTAACTATGCACAAGCCAGCCTCATCCTATGCGGAGCTAATGACTGCACCAGCTTCATTTCACAAATGAAAAAAGGCTTAAAGAGGTTGAGTGGCTTGCAAAAGTCACACTGCTAGTATTAGAGTCAGGATTCAAATTCAGATTTTACAATTCCTAGCCTATTCTCACCATATCATTCTATTTGTATATAGTTATTGGGACCCACATGATTGGACCCATTTCATTATGAACCAAGTTATAGAGTAGGGTGTTATTATTAGGGTGCTAATATCACAAACACACAGCTTGGGGGCAGAGAGTACAAAGTTCTCTGGTTGTTTCATTAAGGAAAAGAACTTGGTCACTGAATTGGTTCCATCGCCAAAGGAAAGCATTCTTACCTGTTTCAAAATAATCCCCCCAGGGAGAATCAGTATCCATCAGTTACACTACCATGTACTTCCTGCCAATTCATAGGAGCAAATTTGCATGCAAAATGTTCTCTCTCCTGGAAATATTCAGGTTCCCCCAAGAGACTTTCTTGCTCTTCTGGCCCATAGTAGCCACAGGGAAAAATATTACCTGACCCAAGCCAATGCCCCAGTTCGGTGACACTACTTCCTCCCAGGACACAGTCCACAAAATTTCCAAAGGACACATTTTATTGAAAAGTCAAAGAAAGCAAAATCAAAGTTACAACAAAGCTTTTTAGAAAATAAAGCAAAATCCACTGGGTAACCATTTACCAAGGAACTATGTAAGGCAGCAGGTAGCACATTCCAACCACATCTGGTTGGAGGTCCCCTGGTCTGGATTCCCCTGTAATTCTGTCTCACTCCTGGGAGATAATAGGCCCTAGGTCAGTCAGAGCAAAAGAAGTCCAGTATTTTCCCATCACTCCAGTGATGTAATGAAGGCCATAGACTTCTCTCACAGGCCCCCTTATTTTCTGAAACAGCACTTATTGCCCCCAAACTTCTCAAACATGTATCTAGGGGGCAGGAATTCCCCTTCTCTCTGTTACCAAGAGAGTCTCAGTCACCAACCCAAGGTGGTGAGATGGTGACTAAGATTTTAATGTCCTCTCTTGCCCAAGACCTGGAAGGGATATGTTTACCTCTATGGAGGAGTATGCCTCTTTTGTTCAGTGCACAGCTTTTCCCCTAATTAACTAGAGAGTCCAAAACAATGTCTCCAAGGAAATAGCATAGGACTATTCAAATTGTTCTAGGCTGTTACCTTTCCCTTCAAAGTCACAGGATAAATATACTGTGCAGGTCATAGGCCTCCAGAATCTATTCCAGATATATCACTGCTTGAGGATGGGGGTGGGAAAGGAACATCCTTACATCAGTCATATTTCAGAGAAACTATAGTGACTCACTATTTCAAGAAACAAATACAGACTCCTCTGTTTGGTACTTAAAGCCCTGACCCCAATCTATTATTCTAGCCTTATTAGAACTTACTCATTTTCATATACACTTCTTCACATACACTGTGGTCCAGCCAATTTGACCTGATTACTATTCCTTATATAACACCATTTCCCTACCTTTGCTTTGGTTGCCCCTGTGACTAGAATGGACTCCCTCCTCCCTTCTGTTTCTCAGAATCCCTAGTTCCTATAAGGCATTGCTTTGTTGTCATCTTCTAAATGGTATATTTTCTGACTCCCTAAGCTGCTAGGGTTTAACTACCTCCCTTCAAAAAGAAAAAATGCATTGTGTCTATTTTGTGTGTGTGTATGTATACACATATATACATACACATGTACACATATTTGTACATATTTAATATACATGTCTACATGTATATACCTACATATACACACATACATATGTGTGTGCATTGTGTATACATATACAGATACACACATATACATATATATATGATCCCCTGTCCCGCTTAAATGAATGCTCCTTGAGGGAAGGGACAGCTTCATTGTTGTCTCTATTTACCTGTTGGTTTATAAATGTTTCTTAACTGATAGTTTGAAGAAGATCCCACTGATCAGAGGTATCCTGACTGCAGAGGATGACATTCTGTATATCAAAGAATAGGAGTTGTCTGCACAGGTCTACACTCCATGGGAATAGCCCATTCTGAATTAGAACGTTTTGTGCTGAACTGAAACAAAATTAGCTTGGTGAGGGGAAAGGTTCGGCTCATCTCCCTGATTTCTTCCCTGTGTTAATGTTCCTTCTATATTACAGCGGTCTTCATCTCTTACTCTACTCACTTCCCCCTGGAAATGATGTTGTTATAGTTTCTGAGGCAGCCAATATTCTCAGAGGCAACTTATAAGCTTACAGGAAACCATGCCCATATAGCTATTCCCTAGAGCTTTTTCTCCAGTCAATAATCCTGTGAAACAGAATAGACGTAGGAATCATTCCTATTCTGACAGATGAGAAAGGAAGGACTATTATACCCCAGGTCATGTGGAGTGTTTTTCATTGCTGGTAGGCAAAATCCAGGAAATGGGATTTGCCCATGCCTTGCTCCAGAATGATTATCTGTTTGTGTGTGTGTATGTATGTGTGTGTGTGTATAAGTGTGTGTGTGGGTGTGTGTGTGTGTGTGTGTGTAATTAAGATCTCAAAAGAGTTTACAGAAAGCAGATAAGGTCTCAGCAGATAGTGTTATTTAAACAGGTGGTTTTATGAAGAGATTCAGGCACAGCTAGGTGGTTCAACAGATAGAACACTGGGCCTGGAGTCAGGAAGACCTGAGTTCAGATCCTGCCTCAGATACTTACTAGCTCTGTGACCCTAGGCAAGTCACTTCACTCTGTTTGTCTCAGTTTCCTAACCTATCAAATGAACTGGAGAAGGCAATGGCAAACCACTCCAGTATCTTTACCGAGAAAACCCCAAATGCGGTCATGAAGAGTCAGACAAGACTGAAACAACTGAACAACAATTGCGAAAAAAATGAAAAACAAAAGGGTAGAGTGAATAAGACAATAGATGCTGAAGGCTGTGAAATCACAGAGGAAATAGAAGAGTGAGGTTCCAGTCTCTCCTCCATCATTGGTGGCTGTCTGATATCCAGGCAAGTTACTTAACCTCTCAATGCCTCCAGAAATGTCTGGATTATATTTATAGAGCAGGCTTTCTCCTAAGTAGTACCCTGTACAATGTAATTAGAGGTCTCAACGTTCTCTCTTCACCCTCCCATCCAGCTTAAAAAAATAATGAAAATAACACTGGTTGGAGTCTGATAAACTGAGTTTGAATCTTGACTCGGCCATTTACCACCCATATGACCCTGGGCAGGCTACTTAACTCCCTTGGTCCCCATTGCCTTCTCTGTAAACGGACCCAGTCAGACTAGAAGACTTCTAAGGTTCCCTGGGGCAGCTAAGTGGTGCGGTAGATAGAGCATTGGGCTTAGAGTCAGGAAGACTCACCTTCCTGAGTTCAAGTCCAGCCTGCTATGTGCCCCTGGGCAAGTCATTTAACCCTGTTTGCTTCAGTTTCCTCATCTGTAAAATGAGCTGGAGAAGGACATGGTAATCCACCCCAGTATCTTTGCCAAGATAATCCTAAATCGAGTCATGAAGAGTCAGACAGGACTGAACAACACTGTTCCTTCCAGCTCCCAATTTATGACCCTGGATCCCAACTTAATGAGATTTTATTTCATAACACAGTGCAAACTATTATTTTCCCATGTTTTGCCTCCACCCCCTCATAACTGATGTGGTTTTGGTTTAGGAAATAGAGTCTGGAAAGTTTAATCCAGTGGCAAAATACCCAGAGAACAGAGGCCTGTTCTTTAAGGTCTACCTAGTGAAGAACAGAGACAAAAGTAGCAAAATTAAAGGATTGAATGGTTCCCATGATGAAGAGCTGGATACAAAACTCTCATTTTTTCTAGCCAAAAAATAATGTTATGCTACGCAAATGGAGATGTTCTCTTAACAGAGAGAGAAGCCAATCAAAGCAATGAGTAGTTGGAGGCCACCCATAAGGCAGAAATCTAATCTCTGGTTATCCTGCCAGAAGTGAGTGGAAAAAAAGATAGGAACAGATAGGATCAGTGTTTGTGAAACCAGGTGAGCAAAAAAAAATAAATAAATTTAAAAAATAAAAAGATTGGGCAGGGAACAGGGAGTACGTTGAACTTAGTGTTTGGGAACATGATGCTTGTAGGAAATTGTGAAATGATTCCCCCTTGTGACAGAGGACTTCAAGGAAGTAGTTAGTCTGCCAACAAGCCTTTAGTAAGTGTTTACTATCTTCCAGGCAAGGTACTAAGTGCTGGGGATACAAGGAATGGGGAAAAATAATAGTGGGAAGAACAGGGCAGGGGAGGTAAGAGCAGAGCCTAAATTAGCCCCCAGGTCCTCCAAATCATGTTTCAGAGTTTTCACGGAGTGCATGGAACTCTGGACTTGGAGTTAGGAAAATCTGGGTTCAAAACTCATCTCTAGGTGATTACTCTCAAGGTGATTATAAGCAAGTCACCTAAGCTTCCCCAGGCCTCAGTTTCCTCATCAGTAAAATGGGGAGAATGGTATAGGTATTATCTACTATACTTCACAGCGTTGTTACAACAGTCAAATGAGAGAAAGTATGTAGAGTGCTTTGTAAACTTAAGGGTCCTATATAAGTAATGTCAGTTATTATCACTATATCATGCGGCCTTTTAACTGAGACTTTCTTGAATGTTGGTTAGAATTTGGGGGCACCAAAAACAGAGGTGAAATGGAATGTTTTCAATAACCGGAAATAGGGGATTATATGTGACAATATATTTATGTATAAACACACAAATAGGTACATATGTATACATACAACACGCACGTATATGTATGTATGTGTGTATCTATCCCTTCCAGATCTGTGATTCTAATACATTTTAGAAGTCATAAAGGAAATCTTTTTCCACATGAGAGTTAGCATCTATATAGCTCATACTTTGAGGTTTGCAAAGCATTTTACAGACATTATCCACTGGATCTTAACAAGAACTCCTTAAGGTATGTGCTATGATGATCTCCCCCCCCCACCCCCATTTTACAAATGAGGAAATTGAGCCAGAGAGAGGCTAAATGATTTTGCACAGCTAATAAATATATGAGACAGGATTTGAAGTTACATCAGGTCACATCAAGTCAGGGATGTCTTGAGGCTCAAATGAGATAATGGATGTAAAGCATCCTGTAACCTCTAAAGGGCCATATAAATACCACCATTATCATTATTATTGTTGTTAGTCAATAATATCAGACCTTTAGCATGATGATAAGTTCATTCCCAGTGACTTTTACTGTTTTCCCACTGAGCTCAAGCAATGATTTTAGAGCAAAATAGGGGTT
>JAQQSV010020089.1:0-11055 GCA_028646515.1 Pseudochirops corinnae | reverse complement strand
ACAATTTAAAAATTATTGTACTACCTGAAAGCCATGATCAAAAAAAGAACTTAGAAAGCATCCTTCAAGAAATTCTCAAGCAAAATTGCCCTGATATTTTAGAACCAGAGGACAAAACAGACCTTGAAAGAATCCCCTGATCACCTCTTGAACAAGATCCCCAAAAGAACTAGGAATGTTAGAACCAGGTTCCAGAGTCCCCAGATCAAGGAGAAAATATTACAAGCTGCTAAGAAGAAACAATTTGAATACTGTGGAAACACAATTAGGATAACCCAGGATCTAGCAGCTTCTACATTAAGGGATTGAAAGGCCTGGAATATTATATTCCAGAGATCAAGGGAACTAGCATTAAAACCAAGAATCAGCTACCCAGCAAAATTAAATATAATATTCCAGGGGAAAATACAGTCATTCAGTGAGGTGGAGCACTTTCAAAATTCTTGCTGAAAACACCAGAACTGAAAAGAAAATTTGGCACTCAAATACAAGAAGTGTGAGAAGGTAAACATGAAAAAGAAATAATAAAGAACTTAACAAAGTTGAACTATTTACATGCCAACATGGAAAAATGATAATTGTAACTTATGAAACTTTTCTCAGAATAAGGATAGGTGAAGGGAATAAAAATGTATATATATGTATACATATACATATGTCTATATAGGAGGGTTTGTATATGAATATAAATACATATTTGAGTATGTGTATATATAAGTATGTAGAGAGCACAGGATCAATTGAATAGGAAGAGACAATACTCTAAAAGTTGAAATTCTGAGGTGGGAGAGGATTAGAATGAGAGGAGACAGGGAGAGACAGAATGGGATTAATCATCTCATATAGAAGAGGCAAATGATAATTGTTACAATGGAGGGGAGGAACAGGAAGGCCAAAGGGAAAGGGTCAACCTTACTCTCATTCAACTTGGCTTAGGGAAGGAATAACATAAACTCTAAACTGGGTATCTTGCCACACAGAAGAGTAGGGAGGATGGGGATGAGAGGTGGGATGACAGAAGGGAGGGCAGGGTGGCAGGGAGGGTTGATGGAAGTATACACTTCTGTAAAGGGACAGGGACAGGGACAGAGTAGAGAATAGAACAAGGAGGGGGGCGGGATGAGTAGGAGGGACATATAATCACTCTCTTACAATATGCCCTTTGTGGAGATGTTCTGCATAATTACACATGTACGGCCTATATTTAATTGCTTGTCCTTCCAGTGGCAGTTGGGTGATGAGAGAGGAAGGGAAAGAATGTAGAATTTAAAGTCGTATAATCAAATGTTAAAAACATGTGTGTATATGTATATGTGTATATACATATATATATATATATATATATATATATATATATATATATATAATTATTATTATTAACTACACCCAACTGGGGATTAAGATATACTGGTAGGGAAATCTATCCTGCCCTACCGGAAAGTCAGAGGGGCAATGGGGAGGACATAGTAGAGAGCAGATTGGGGGAGGGCTTATACAGTGGGATGGCTGTTTTGAGGTGTTGGGTAGGGGAAAGATAGGGTGACTATTTCTAACTCAAAATGTCATTGAAATGAATTATGTAAATAAGAAAATAACTAAATTAATTTATTAAACAAAAAAACAGCAACTGCTTTTGTCTTTCCTTTTTTTAATTGAATTTTTTAATTTTATTTTTTTTCAATTTAATATTCCCCTAATTATATGTAAAAACAATTCAAAAAATTTTTTTAAAAACCATTTTGTGTTCCAAATTCTGTCCTCCCATCTTCCCTCATTGAGAAGGCAAGCAATCTCATACATGATGTTTGTGGGCTGTTATTTTGCCTTTGTTTAGATTCCTAATGCTTAGCACCGTTCCATAGGAAGCACTTACTGGCTGGCTATTTTGAGGCCAAAAAAATTTCAAAACAAATCAGAAAAGATAGATTCTGGGTATTATGACTAACATTAACTTAACAAGTGGCAGAATAATTCCAGGGTTATAACTAGAAATACTTTTACCAAAAGTAAATTTAGTTGAATAGCTAAGGTGTGCATTTGTGTGAGTGTGTGTGTGTGTGTGTGTGTGTCTGTGTCTGTTTGTCTGTTTGTGTGTCTGTGTCTGTGTCTGTATCTGTGTCTATGTTTTCAAGAAGGAATGAATGGGGCAGAGTTCCATCTACATGATCAAGAAAAAAATTATTTAGGGAGAGGGAGTGACCAATCTTTAATAAAGTCAAACCCAGTTCACCTCTCTAAGAGGAGGTGAGTGGCACTCTTGGGCCATGGGAGATCAGTACAACAACTTGAAGGCTTTTGCCATGGGCATAGTGGCCCTCAGTTAAGAAAGGGAGGGCAATCATGGATTTGGACCAGAGGATCCAAAAAAAGAAACTTACCTTCTATGATGTTAATGTCCTGAGACAAAGTTCTGTTCACCCTTCCTTAATTATGGCTCTAAGTGAAGCTAAGAAACTGATGATAGGGCTGCTTAGCAAATCCTGAACATAAGTTGAAATAGAATATGTCAAAATAATCAAGGGGTCAATATAAATTTTATTCTTAGAAGTTCCTTGTCCTCCCTCTTTTTCTTTTGATCTGTTTACCTTTTTTGGGGGAAGAAGTTGTATATCCTTGATAAATTAATTAAATCCTCTACTAGATTCCTATTCTGACTTCTCTTATTGGTGTGGAGAAGATCATGGATTCGTAAAGACTGTTCTTTCAGAGAGGAAGTTCTGATAGATTGAATACAGCTTGAAAAACTTAGAAGACTGGTAATAGAACATTATTTGAGGAACAGCCTTGGTAATCACACAGTTGACTATCAGGTGATAGGCCAAAGGGTCCCAATCTACAAAAGTATGTGTGTGGGGAATAAAAAGTGATTTCATAATGATAAAATTATATATTTTCTAAAAGGAGAAGTAGTGGTCAATTACTTAATTTCAGTTTGATAGGATAAATTTCCCCTATAATCCTATATGTCTTATTACATGCATTTAAAAATATTGTACTGAGAAGACCATAGACTTCACCAGACTTCTAGTCCATCACTCAATCAAAATAAAGAACCTCTCTTCTCTGATGATGAAATCACAATTATGGTTTAAAAAAAAAGTATTCTTAAGATGGGTCATTGTGTCTACTATGCTCTTCCCTTGACCTATTCATCATCTGGCATCATAGCCTGAAGTTAGCAATTAAATGCTACTTTTATTACATGCACCGAAATCTCCACTTATGATAGATTGCTCTAGGGTTTAAGTGCCAAATGATGAACAAGTTAGTTATGCATAGTCAATTTCTCTCTACTTGGTCAAATCTGAACTGGTCAAAAAGTTAGTGCATACTTAGAGGACCATAACAATGAAAACCCACTGGGAAATAAACAAGGCTAAAGTTAGATGTGCAGCATTTCCTTGTTCATCATCCCAAGGGCACCTATTCAATCAACTGAGAGTTTGCTAGAAATAGACTTCGACAGTTTGTGCTCTCCATAAGAAAACCCTGGCTTTGGAGCTTGTTCAGTTCATTATATCACTACAATTATAGCATCCAGTTTTACAATAAAAGACACTTCATTTTAATGCTAAGTTAATCTTTTCACCTGATTCACTGGAAATCTTGGAGATATATCAAGATATGAACTTGTCTGAAAAAAATCATTAAACAAGATAACTGTTACTAGGCAACACAATTCTTAATTACTTCAATCAGATAGAGGCTAGAATGTTAACTTTTATTAATAAATAGAAATTGGCATTGGGAACAAGTGCCTGTTTCATACAGGGAATAAGACCAGTCTTTGATTTTGTGCTTTGATTTTCATCTAGAGTAAAATTTTGATGTAAATTTTATCACTTTTTTTGCTAAGTTCAATTTATAATTTGTTTTTCTCTTTCATTAGTTTTTTTTTTAATTTAGAGAGCCCATTCCCTTCATCTGTTGAAGGTACAGAATTGAACTACAGCCTAAAAATCTGACTGTGTTTGTCATTTAATTGCCTTAGAATAAGTAAAAAGGGGTGAATTAGATGGCTTCTCTTTCCATTCCAGCACTTTCAGTTTGAGGAAAGAGGTACAAGACAAGAGTGAAGGGGCATAAGTACTCTACCATTATTTGTGCATGCTCAGATATAGATGCTGGCTCCACCACACTTGGAAATGTGATCCATAAGATTACCTTTTAGAGTAGGGATTGAAAAGATATTGTTTACATATGGAACAGAGGGAAGAAGAAACAGTTATCTCAGCAACTATAGGGCCATAAAAGACAAGCCTTATACCAAGCAGTAACTCTAATATCATCAAAAAAGGACTAGATTTCATGAGTAGAAGAAGTAGATTAAAATTTCATCTTGCAACTCAGTCTCTGTGATAGGGGAAATGATTTCAGGAAATCATTTTGCCCATCAAGGTTTCAGTTACCTCATCTGCAAAATGAGAGATATATGGAAGATCACTGTTGGCTCCAGGCTTTTGGTCATCTCCTTTAGTCATACTACCTTCTTAACTTTTAACATTTCTGATATGGCTACCTACCTCTCTACACTTCTATGTTCATGCTGTCTGTGTGGATAGGGAAGGAATTTTTAGATGTTTGGATTGCTGTCAAGTTGTTCTGTAAGGCTGGAGGAATATTCAGCTTTCATTTCTATTTCCCTATTTCACTTTTGCCTCTCTGTCTACCCTCTGTAAGACAATATGACTGCTATGGACAGATAAAGAATATTTATACTTATCTCCATTCAATTTGGCTTTTTATATTCTGGAGAAGATCTAAGTTTTATAATATAGGAGCAGTGGCAATACAAAAGGCTCCTGTTCCAAAGAGATCACTGATCCATAAGTGTGTTCATAGCAATAGTCTAGTGCCAGTTAGGTTTAATAGAGGCTAATGAACATTTCTAATGAGTTCCTGAAAAGAAAATATTTAAGACTGGGATCTTTTTCAAGAAGTGATCAGTGAATTCTTTCAATTTCTATTTTGCCCTCTGGTTCTAAAATATCAGGGCTATTTTCCTTGAGAATTTCTTGAAGGATGATTTCTAGATTCTTTTTTTGATCATAGCTTTCAGGTAGTTCAATAATTTTTAAATTGTCTCTCCTGGATCTATTTTCGAGGTCAGTGGTTTTTCCAATGAAATATTTCACATTACCTTCTATTTTTTCATTTGTTTGGATCTGTTTAATAGCATCTTGATTTCTCAATAAGTCATTAGCTTCCATTTGCTTCACTCTAATTTTGAAGGAATTATTCTCTTCAGTGAGCTTTTGAAGTTCTTCTTCAATCTGGCACATTGAGCTTTTTAAGGCATCCTTCTTTTCATTGGCATTTTGAGCCTCTTTTGACATTTGAATTAGTCTATTTTTTAAGGTGCTATTTTCTTCAATGAGGTTGTTGACTCTCTTTTCATGATTTTCTTGCATTATTCAAATTTCTCTTCCCAATTTCTTCTCCACTTCTCTTACTTGATTTTCAAAATCCTTTTTGAACTCCTCCATGGCCTATATCCAGTTCATATTTTTCTTGGAAGCTTTTGGTGCAGGAGTTTTGACTTTGTTGTCTTCCTCCCATTCCATGCTTTGATCCTTTTTGTGCGCAAAAAAAGGAATCTAAAGTTGGATTGCTGTGCTTGTTTTGCTTCCTTTGCCTGCTCATATTGCCACTCAATTACTTGACTTTTGACCTCTTTGCCACAGTAGAACTCTGCTTCCAGAGGGGAGAGCTTTGTCCCAAATAGCTGGGGTTTTCACAGCTGCCAGAGCTATTAGGAGAGTACCGTCTCTACACCCCCACCAGCTTTGACTCGTTGGTCACACACCTCAGGATCACCATCCAAGACTACGATCCAGATCCAGGCAGGCTAAGGCAAGAGCACTTAGCCTCTGAATGGTCACTTGGCCTCCCTACAATCTGTAGGCCAGGAGCTCTGAAGCAGCCACATGGAGGTGGCTGCAGGGCTGCTTCTGCTGCTTCTCACTCCTGGGCAGAGGCCGGACCAAACTCTGTTACCTCCAGATTCATCAGATTTCCACTGACCTTTTACTTTGACATTTATGCATTGATCATTCTGCAAACCACCACAGCTCCTGCTGCTGGTCAGGGCTGCCTTGGGACTAAAACTGTGGACTCACATGGGGCTTGGCTCTGCTTCCAGTGTGCTGCAATGGACTCTTCTTGCTGGCCTGCTGGGCTACCTTCAGCGGGAGATTGGTTTTTCTCTGTCACGTTGTTCTGTAGCACTAAATTTTTTTAGAGACGTATGTATGTACAGGAGCATGTATGTGTATATAAATATATATGTGAGTGTGGGCATTTGTATGTTTATGTATACAAGGACAGAGGGCAAAGCATGAATTGAATATGAAGGGATCATATCTAAAAAATAAAATTAACAGGTGAGAGAGGAATTTATTGGGAGAAGAAGAAAGGGAGTGACAGATTAGGGTAAATTATCTCATATAAAAGAGGCAAGAGAAAACTGTTACAATGGAGGGGAAGAACAGGAAGGTGAAAGGGAATGGGACAACCTGATTCTCGTTGAATTTGGCCTAAGGAGGGAATAACATACACACTCGTTTGGCTATCTTACCCTATAGGAAAATAGGGGGGTAGGGGATAAGAAGGGGGAGGATAGAAGGGAGGGCAGATTGAGGGAGAGGATAGTTAGAAGCAAACATTTTTGAAAAGGGATAGGGTCAAAGGAGAAAAAAAAAAGTAGGTGGTGGGATAGGATGGAGGGACATATAGTTAGTTTTTCACAATATAACTACTATAGAAATGATTACCTACGCATGTACAGTCTATATTGAATTACTTATCTTCCCAGTGGGAGTGGATGAGGAGGGAAGAAGGGAAAAAATTCTGGAACTCAAAGTTTTAAAAACAAATGTTTAAAAATCTTTTTTTTACATGCAACTGGGAAATAAGATATACAGGTTCTGGGGTATAGAAACCCATCTTGCCCCATTAGAAAATTAGGGGGGTAAAGGGGGAAGATATAAGAGAGAACAGATTGGGGGAAGGGGTACTCAGTAGGCTTGCTATTTTGGGGTAGGGGGTAGGGGAAAGATGGGGAGAGAAAAAATTGTAACTCAAAATTTTGTTGAAATTAATGCTGAAAACTAAAAGTAAATATATTTTAAAAATTTTAAAAAAGAAAAAAAGATTAGATAATATTTGAGTTAGTAAAAGAGAGTAACTAGTATACTTTCTCTGGAAAGCTTTAAAATAGTTTTTTTGGGGGAGTTAAACAACTGAACTCATCAAGAAAAGTCAGGTGCTTTCTTACAGTCTTCTTACTTATCTTAGCTATCAACATACCATTATCCATATTTTGTTCTTTGCTTCCAAATCCAAGATAATTTTCCTTAGAAAATGTAGGCAAACTAAGAGTTAAGAAGTTATGCCTTCTCTCCATTATCATAGTCTAATCCATTTTGAGGAATGGCCTTACCCTCATTTTTTATCTTCTTTTCCCTAATTTAACCTCAAACTCCTTCCTCACCCTACTCCTGCATTTTTGTCTCTAGAGTTCCTTGACAGACTACTAAATCTCTTAACTTGATCCATTCTTGGAACTATTACAGCATAATTTTCCACTTCTATATTCATCCTCTGGTCTCTACCCTTAATTCTTGCACATTTCCTTTTGAAATTTAAGCTTTTTACTTTTCAGAAACTCCTTCATCTCACTTTTTGTGGCTTTAGATTTTTTTTTCTATTTTTTTTTTGTGTCCTGTAGCCCTTTCCAGTCTGGTAAAATAGAGACCCTTCACAGAATAATGTTTTGAAATAGATAAAACAAAACGTGAGGATTAGAAAGGAAACTGATTGCATAGAAACACATTTATCAGAGTATTAAAAACAAATTCATAGATGCTAGGTTAGGAACTGTGATAAGAGCTTTGTATTCTTTGTCATTAGTTCTTTAAGTCTCTCTCTCTCTTTCTCCCTCTCTCATAGTCTGGTTAAACCTATGGATGACTGCTCACAATAATTTAAAAATGTGTAATATAAAACACTTGAAGGAAATGCTAAAATGCAGTTGTAACTTAATGAAAATAAAGATTTCTTTCTTTTTGTTTTTCCACTCTACTCGACATGCATTCTGAGACTTATTTATGAGCCCTATGGGTATCAGTGGATTCCAATTGAGGAAGCACCTGCTTTTTAGGCTTACTTTCCGTGTTATCCTGAAATTTATCATCAATTTCTGTTCAACTCTCTTCTCCTCTATCATAAATCCTAAAATGGAGTAGTCCTTTCTTACAGTCCCAGTCATTTCCACTATTTTTTTCTTTCTTCATGAAAATCAAATCCACAATAGAAAGTACTTTACTTCCTTGACCATTTGTAGGATGAAATTAGCATGATGACAAGTCACAAAACCATTAATTGTTGTTCTTTGGGCAGACAAGATTTCTATCAGATGTTCAGAAATCTCAAGTCTCCCATTACAATTGCATTATTTCTCTGTAACAAATTTATGATGTTGCCTAAACTCCATGTCTGTTTCCTTTCTGTCCAAGTGGTCTGTACCTCAGCGTTTATGATGGCTCTTTTCTGTCTGTCTCTGCCCATTTCCCCAGGGCAAATTTCTTTCTTTTTTTTTTTAATTCCCTCAGATAAACACATCTTAATGTACAATACTATTTTTCTTCTGCCTCCTCAACTTTCACACTTCTTGTTTCCTTTGAATAAGAAACTTCCTTCTGTAGACTAATTCCTGTCACAGGTTCTCTTCCCATCATGTCTTAGTAATATCCATGACGTCAGATTTACTTCCTTCCAAATTCACCTCTTTCAGTTAGAATTGCTAGTTAGCCTTTTCTATTTCTCACACTTTGTGCATTAGTATTAGTATCTGAGTCCATAAGTGACTATATTCTTTATCAGTACACTTTCTCTGGTACCCAGCATTTTGAAAATTTACCTAGGTAGTTTTATTTCTTGTCTTCCCTTTTCAATTTTAATTGTCTTTGATCAGATGATTTTCAGGTTATTTATTTAGCTGGTATATTCATCCTCCCAAACAAATCCTGCCCAATTAATGAGAATGTTTCCAGAACTTTTAAGGTCACCATGACAAGTCCACGATGGAAATATTTGGGATGAGAACTTGTCATGAATGTACAAATCATACCTGCCTACTCCGTGTGAAACATACAATGTGAAATAACAATTTTGGAGAGGATAATTCAGTACAATTTGGGTTTTTTTAATAATTGCGGCCCATTTAGAATATCTACCACATTTATGAAGCAATTCATTTTTTACTCCCTTGACTTTCTCTGGATTATGTACCCCTAGAGATTTCTTAGTGACATTCCATTCCCTCCCATTTTTCCCATATTAATTTTGCAGTGTGTGTGTGTGTAGGCAAAGTTTATTTTGCTTCAACTAATTGCTAACACTAAGTCTGAAATTCGATTTATGCAAATGTCTTAGGAAATAGCCTAGATAGGGTGTGTTCTAAGCCACATCCCCTGTGGTCAGCAGAGATGCTGTGGGTTAATTTAAGAGTTAGGAAAGGGATCTTTGTGTTCTTTATTCTTTTAAGGTAGTGACTTGTTAGCTTGAAAGTAATTAATGTTTGGTGCTTAACAACTGATCAACCTAGAATGGTAGGCACATGTCTGGGATCAGAGAACTAACTAATCAAAAGATGCCCTTGGGATCAATCAGTCAACATTTAGCAAGTGCCTAATATATGCCAGGCATCATGCTAAGCTATACTGCCTTCAAACTTTCTATGGAAAAATAGGACCCTGGGAACATTTTAAGCTAAGAAAAACCCCTAAATCAGGGGTAGGGAACATGTGGCTTTGAGGCCACACATGGCCCTCTAGATCCTCAAGGGCAACCCTCTGACTGAATTCCATCCCTGCTCTAAATTCTCCTGTTTTATATTCTCTATTTGTATTTGCAGAAAAGGAAGAACTGTTTTTTTTCATTTTCTTCCACTTAGCTACTCTCCTTCTTGAAGCATCTCATTCCTCTTCAAGGGATTGTTTTGAAATATGGTAACCAACATTTACGCAATGTTGACCCATCTCCATCATTTTAGAAATATCTGATTACTTAATGGAAATCATTAATTTTTGCTGGACTATTTGCCCTTCTGTTGACAAAGTCAGAGTCCCTTTAACTTCCAAGAACAGGTACCCTTACCTTGACATTCCCCTTTGTATTTGGTTTCCTCCCCTTAGAATGGAAATTTCTTGAGGGCAAATCAATATACATTTGTTAATAACTTACTAAGTGCTAGATTCCATGATGAGTACTGAATGTACAGATTCAAGCAGAAGGAAAAAGAGTCTCTGACATCAAGGAACATATATTCTAAAGGGCTTGGCTCTGTTTTTGTATTTTTATCCCCAGTGTATATAACAGTGCTTGGGGGCATGTAAGAGAACAATAAATGCTTTGTCACCCATCTATTTACAGTTATATTGCTGGATCTCCATGCATAGCTATACTCCTTTTTTTTTTAACTGCTTTAGGACACACTAATTTTTATTTTACATGGGTACCAGGTGAACTATTGTCAAGAGACTCTACTTAATGCAATGCTTCATTTAGTGATACTCTCACATAAATAGAGATAAATAGAGGCAAATATAATGTAGCAAGCGACCTTTGACTCTATTCTTTACAATTCTTTGCATTTGGGTTATTATTTTTGAGTTGCATTGAAATGTAGCGGTTGTGGTGTGAGTAGGCGTCTGCCCTGTTGCATGTGATTTGTAACTTTCACAGCCATGCCGTGATTGACATTGGCATACTTCCTTGTGCCGTTAGGGTTCTGGCATGGGATTTGTTGGAGCAGATGTTCTAAAGAGTGTTCTCCACATGTACTGTGAAAGTTATACTGTAAAGGACAGATGCATTTTATTTATTTTTTCTTTTCTTAATAGTATCTTATTTTTTCCAACTACTTTTAAAGATAGTTTTCAACATTTATTTTTTATAAAAATTTATGTATATAATATATATATATACTTGTGTGTGTGCATGCATATATAAATTATATATATATAATATACATCATATATAATACGTATATAT
>JAQQSV010020088.1:0-11056 GCA_028646515.1 Pseudochirops corinnae | reverse complement strand
TTAATAGTATCTTGATTTCTCATAAAGTCATTTGCTTCCATTTGCTCCACTCTAATTCTGAAGGAATTATTCTCTTCAGAAAGCTTTTGAGATTCTTTTTCCATCTGACAAATTTGACTTTTTAAGGCATTCTTCTCCTCATTGGCTTTTTGGGCCTCTTTTGCCATTTGAGTTAATCTATTTTTTAAGGTGTTATTTTCTTTAGTCAGGTTGTTGACTCTATTTTCATGATTTTCTTGTATCATTCTCATTTCTCTTCCCAATTTTTCCTCCACCTCTCTTATTTTGTTTTCAAAATCCTTCTTAAGCTGGTCTATGGCTTGCAGGAAGTCTACATGTTGCTTGGAAGCTTTTAGCGTGGGAGTTCTGACTGTGTTGTCTTCCTCCCGTTCCATGCTTTGATCCTTCTTGTCCCTGAAAAAGAAATCTAGAGTTCAGTGCTGTTCTTACTTTGCTTCCTTTGCCTGCTCATGTTGGCCAGTCAATTACTTGATTTTTTAACTCTGTGGAATTCTGCTTCCAGAAGGGAAAACTCTGTCCCAAATTGCTGGGGTTTTAGCAGCTGCCAGAGCTATTGGGAGGCTGCCATTTTTTTGTAGCCCCCACCAGCTTTGGCTCACTAAAAACACACCCCAGAACCACCGCCCAAGAACACAATCTGGATCCAGGACGCTCAATGCAAGAGCACTTATCCCCTGAACAATTGCTTGCCCCCCCCCCCAGCAGTCTGCAGGCCAGGAGCTCTGAAGCAGCCATGTGAAGGCAGCTGCAGGGCCACAGCTTCTGCTGCTTCCTTGCCCTGGAGGCAGTTCAGCCAGACTGCTTTTCTCCCCCAAATTTAGCTGAGTTCCACTGACCTTTCACTTAGTCCTTATTTCTTATGGCTTGATAATTCTGGAAACTGCCACAGCTGCCGCTGATACACTCCCCTGAAGGTTCCAGCTGCAGCTCATCCTGGCTGCCCTGGGGACAAGCCACAGTTTCAGGCTGGGCTGGTTTCAGCTTCCAGCATGCTGCAATGAGCCCTTCTTGCTGAGCTGCCTTCAGTGGGTGATTTGTTTTTCTGTATTTTTGTGAAATTTGGAACCCTTAAATTTGTTTAGTCACATTTTATGGGTATTTGGGGTGGCTATGTGGGAGCTGCAGAAACTTGTTACTTCTATGCTGTCATCTTGGCTTCCCCCCAGAAATCATTTTCATACATAACTCTTGGAAAGAACACTAAAGTCAGTTTGAATTCAAGCTTTGCTCATTATGAGACCTAGGCCAAATAACTTAACCTCTTGGACCTCAATTTCCTCTTCTGTAATCATAGTCACTTACATTTATAACAGTGATGACTGATAAATGTTTAACAACTGGTTCTCTGAAAAAAAATTATGTAAGACACACTTTAAGTTTAATATATATTGTTAACATTTTCTCCATCATTTGCCTTAAGTGTAGTCAATCACTGAAATAGTAAATCACACCCAGAATATTTATACTATTTGCCAGTTTTCAAGGTGTAAATGCCCTCACTGAAAATTTAACAATTGGCTCTTGGAAGACAGCTCAAGCTGGCTCCAGCACATCCCTGTCATACAAAACCTTGAAATTGTCAAAATTCTTTCTCTCTCTCTCTCTCTTTCTCTCTCTCTCTCTCTCTCTCTCTCTCTCTCTCTCTCTCTCTCTCTCTCTCTTTCTCTCTCTCTCTCTCCCAGAAGAATGCTGCTGTGAACAGCTTTCAAGGTTCTGATTACATAGTATAATGAACACTCTATTCAATAACAAATCAGAGCAAGTCATTCACAGAAAAATCATAATACAGCATTCAGAATATTACAACTTATCACAGAAAATCAAAATGCAGCATTCATAATAACTTATCACTAAAATGGTCACAAAGTTTTCACCAAAGTGGTCACATAATTTTAAACAAAATACATTCATTTAGTCAATCACAAAATCCTTAATTCAATCGCAAAGTACAAAAGTCATAGTTCTCCACCCCTGGGTCAAAGTAAATCATAATCTTCTCAGTCAGTACACAGTATCCAAGTAAAGTTTTCTTTCAGCTTGACTTGAGGCTGATTCTTAGCTTCCATGGTTCCTCTTCCATGGTCCCAGCTCCACCTGTCACCTGGGTTCAAAGGCAGGCAGCTCCCAGTTTGTTTTCTAGCTCTATGTCCAGTTCTTTGTCCAGTTCTTGTTCCATATTGAACCTCACAGTGTCCAGTTCACCTTAAGTATTTCACAGCTCCTGTTTCTGGGAACACAAAGCTTAATAGAGACACAATAATATTCATACACATTGCCAGCACCATCATCAATTCACTATCTGCCTGTGAAATCAACTCAAACCCACCAACAAGGTCTAAAAACTGAACACAAATCATCAATATAGAAATCAACACAGACCTACAAACAAGGTCCAGGAGGTCAGCACAAATCATCAGTAAAGTCATAGGACCTCCAAAACCCTCCTCCAGGACTTCTGTAAACATACAATCAGAAAATCCTCTTTCAGGGCTTCCATTAAAGTCCCAGGGTTTCTCTACAAAGTATCACAAACAAACATCAACAGACAGAGCAGACAGAGTGCCAGGATACCACAAATTTTCTCCTTGATTCTGCCACCACAAGAGTCCTCTTCTCAGTTCTGCTTTCTCCAACCTAGGGTTCTCTTTATATATGGTCATTAGCTCCTCCCCAGGAGTTCTAGGGTTCACAAGTTGTGGGGTTCACATGTTCTGTTTCTTGTCAGAATTGATACAAGTCTCAAAAGAAACTTGAACTGAAACAAGGTGTCAATTCAATAGCTGAAACAAGGTGTGAACTACTTCTGTGCTTGCCATTATAGTACTACAAGTATTGTTGTCCCTATTTTCCAGATAAGGAAACTGAGGACCAGAGGACACTTTATCTACCATGTCATACCACCACTGATAAAGAGCATTGGAAGATTACTCTTTCCACTAAAACATTCTCTCTCTTCTGTTTCCCTCCTATGGAAATCTTGATGCAAAGAGAGTAACTAATTTGCCTGTGTTCACAAACCTACTAAAAGGCAGAAGAAAGACCTGAAGCTTGCTCTTCAGATTCCAATTCTAAGTTCCTTCTACCATGGAAAAGCAACAGTGTTGTCCAAAGAGTACTGGATCAAAAGTCAGAGGAACTGGGCTTGAAACCCAGTTCTACTGTTTAATACTGTTACCCTGAATAAGTCCTTCCCATTCCATGTGTCCTCAGCCCATATGACACGGTCCCTTCCAGCTCTAAAGCTATGATCTTAGGATCCCATAGTAGATTATAATATCCTGGAGACTGGCAACATTCCCTGAAGAACTGAAGCAATGAAGAAATGTTTGATCAGGGCTAAAATAAGGGGAAAAGATTTGTTTAATATAAAAGTCGTAGTATTTAAAGGATTGACTACAGACTATAGATTATTAGCAATAGAAGGGACCCTCTTAGGTCCCTATTGGTCCATGTCTGTGCACCCTGTGTAAGTTTTGTCCACATCCTCTCATAAGTTAACAACTGGGAGTCCTGATATTTGCATTGGGTTTTGAAATCATCTCTTTCCTTTTTCCCTCAAATCTGGTCTTTGAAAAAAAAATTTTTTTGAAAAAACTCAGTAGAATTATAGTTCTATGATGGGTTAAGTCTTTCTGGCTAAAATTGGTTCTTAAGTTCAAGTGCTAAAGATTCATGTTTGTTCTTTTAATTATATCACACTGACATCCTTCATTGTCTTTTCTTAAAAGTGCACAAATATCAATGGAATCCTCAGACTGTCTGATATTCAAAACTCTCACCATATGGCCTGTCTATCACCTTTTCAAATAAACTGATCTCCAAGCATTAATGAGGGACCAACTATGTGTAAGGTACTATTCTAGATGCTGGGGTTCCAAAGTCAGAAATGAAACAGTTCCTAGTCTTAAGGAGCTTAGATTCCACTGGGTGACATGCTACACATCTACAAGCATATAAAAAGTGAATATACAGATATATAGATATAGATACAGATATAGATACAAATATAGATACACACACATACGTATGTGTATGTATATGTGTGTATAATATATATGTATATATATACATAAACATGCATATATAAATATATATCTATATGTATATTCCAAGTGTGGGTTGGGAAATATGCAGGTTAGACAAAATACGAAAAATTCAGAAGTATCAACACTTCTTTGGTATCAAAGTCTACTTCACTGAATCTCTTGATCCAAAGCAAAGACCTCATTGACAATTATCCCTCCTTTCTTTCTCCTCTTCCTGAAATCTGAAGGATAAACTTCCAAAAGCTAGACGGTACAGTGGATAGACTGCTAGGCCTACAGTCAGAAAGACTCCTTTTTCATGAGTTCAAATGTGACCTGAGACACTTATTAACTCTATGACTCTGAGCAAGTTACTTAACCCTGTTGGTCTCAGTTTTATCATCTGTAAAACGAGGTGAAGAAGGAAATGACAAACAACTCTAATATCTTGCAAGCCAAGAAAACCCCAAATGGGATTGTGAAGAATTGAACATGATTGAACAAAATACCTATCAGTAATTTTGGGTTTGCTACAGATAAACTCCTGATAACAACGACCAGATCCTTCATCAGTATCATGAACCCTTCTACATCTATAAACAAATCCACTTGTTTGAGCCAATTGTTTGACACTCTGTATCAGTACATTGTGGTTGAGTTCATGTGGATGTTTCCTGAGAAGATTCTTTTGGTTCTGTCATTGGATCTTTGTCATTTAATAGGTTCCGTTGGAACCAAATCAATATCACTTACTTTTGATAGGTCCAATGGAATTTAAAATATCAACATTTGTTTGTTCTGTTTGTTCAGGAACTATTTTTACCCATTTCTAACCTGTACATCATGTAATCTGAAAACATCTAATGGCTCCTTTCCTCCTTTTTGAAGCAGATATGCTATTTTTTTTTTTTTTTGCAGCTGCCTTGAAATGTTGAACCTTATGTTTTGTTAATATTCTATGAGTTTTTTATTCAGGAACTTTTAAAAAATTCATTGGCAACCATTTTACTATTCTAAAGTTGTACATTAAAAGTGGTATTACAACAGTGTTTATAGTGCTAACTATATTTTCTCCCATTAAACTTTAGCTTCAGGAAACCAGTAAATCTCTTGATATTTATGACTGGCAATTTCCATCTCTCTGGATAACTGTTTCCTTCTTGGCCATAACTTCTTCTGTTAATACTGCTACAACTGCTCTAGTAGCTAAGACCCCACTGCTTAAGTGATCAGAAAGAAGAGAAGATACCCGCTGCTTCATAAAACTTCACAAAGCCCTGTTTAGAAAAGGACATACAAACTGAAGGTGGCCCCGTCCCAGAAACAGGCTAGCCCAGGAGTCTATGCCCTTCTGGGCCCAGCCCAGTGATAAGAAGAGTATCCCTGCACTGATCCTCCTTGTCTCAGAAAACTACCACCTATCCACCACCACTGCCCCCAGCACAGGTTCACTTGGTAGATATTACAAAGTTCTAACTCAGTAGGCAATTAAAAATTAAAAAGTGACTGATAAAAAGCAGTTATTATAGGGGTAGCTGGTGGTATAATGTATGTAGAGCTATGCCAAGAGTCAGAAAAACTTGAATTCAAATCCAGATTCAGGTACTCACTAGCTGGTGACCCTGGGTAAGTCATTTAGACTATGTTTGTCTCAGTTTTATCTATTGTAAAATGGGGATCATATAAAAGCTATTTTGCTATTATAATGGTTATAATTATTGATCTTTTGCTAATCTTTTTTCCATGAGATTCAGACAGAAATAGTACTGAGTCAAGTTGTTGTCATGCTATTATTCTTTTATATTGAATATTATATGGAATCCATTATATTGAATCCAAAACATGGGCATGTAGGTGAGTTAGGTGACACAGTGGATAGAGCACTGGGCCTGCAGTCAGAAGGACTTATCTTCCTGAATTCAAATCTGGCCTCAGACACTTACTAGCTGTGTAACCCTGGGCAAGTTATTTAACACTGTTCGACTTAGTTTCCTCATCTGTAAAATGAGATAGAGAAGGAAATGACAAACCATTTCAATATCTTTGTCAAGAAATAACCAAATGAGGTCATGAAGAGTCAGACAAGATGGAAACTATTGAACAATAACAATGAGCACATACAATCATCTTCTGTAAGTCCATTGAAAGCATCTTTAAGGCAATTCTCGTCACATATATGATGATGCAGATGATAGATACTAAACTCTCACAGTTTGGATTTCATCTACCAGGTCTCTACATTTTGACCACTTTTCATCCACATAGATAGGAGGTTATAAGTATTTGATATGGCAAGATCTATTAGACATGTTGTTCTTGCAAGATGGCGGAGTAAAAGAAGGAAGTTGCTTAAGCTCCCGCACCAACCACCTCTAATACCTGTAAAATATGACTCTAAACAAGTTTTAGAGCTACATAACCCACAAAGTGACAGAGAGAAACAAATCTCCCACTGAAGGCAGCCTGGCAGACTCTATCACACCTAGCTGGAAGCCAAGCATAGTCTCACATGAGCCATGCAGGCCCAGACCAGGGGCCACCCTGACTAGCATCACAAAACAGTCAAAGCAGACTTCATGAAAGTGAATCACCAGCAGCTGTGGCAGTTTTGAGACTTCTCAACCCATAAATGCCAAAGAGAAAGTAAAAGGTCAGTAGGGAACTCAATTGGAACTGGGTGAGAGAAAAGCAAAGTCTGGCCCCTCACCCTGGGGCAAGAGTTGGCAGAGGTATGGCAGCTGCAGCTGTTGCCCTATGGCTACCTCTGGAGCTCATGGGCTGCAAAATGTAGGGGGACCAAGCGACCATTCAGAGGGTAATCACCCTTGCTTTGACTTGCTTGGATCTAGTCTTGGGTGGTGGTCCTGGAGTGAGAATGCCAGTGTGCCAGAGCTTGTGGTGGCCATAAAGAGGGTGCCCTCTCAGAACTCTAGCAGCATTTGCAAAAGCCCCAGCAAGCTCAGACACAAACTACCTCTGCTTTGGAAGCAGAGATCTACCATGGCAAAGAGTTCAAAAGTCAAGTAATTGGCTGGCAAGATGAGCAAACAGAGGAAGTACAAAGAGAACATAGATTCCTTTTTTTGGGACAAAAAGGATCAAAACATGGAACCAGAAGAAGTCAACAAAGTCAAAACTCCTGTATCAAAATTTTCCAAGGAAAATATGAATTGGTTCCAGGCCATGGAGGAGCTCAAGAAGGATTTTGAAAATCAAGTAAGAGAAGTGGGGAAAAATTGGGAAGAGAAATGAGAATGATACAAGAAAATCAGGAAAAGAGAATCAACAGAATGACTGAAGAAAATAACACCTTAAAGAACAGACTGACTCAAATGGCAAAAGAGGGCCAAAAAGCCAATGAAGAGAAGGATGCCTTAAAAAGCCAAATTGTCCAGATGGAAATGGAATTTCACAACTCACTGAAGAGAACAATTCCTTCAAAATTAGATTAGAGTAAATGGAATCTAAGGACATTATGAGAAATCAAGATACTATAAAAAAGATCCAAACGAATGAAAAAACAAAAGGCAATGTGAAATATCTCTTTGGAAAAACCACTGACCTGGAAGATAGATACAGGAGAGACAACTTAAAAATTATTGAACTACCTGAAAGCCATGATCAAAAAAAGAACCTAGAAATCACCCTTCAAGAAATTCTCAAGGAAAATTGCCCTGATAATTTAGAACCAGAGGGCAAAATAGAATTGGAAAGAATACACTGATCACGTTTTGAAATAGATCCCCAAAAGGAAACTCTTAGGAATATTATGGACAGGTTCAAGAGTTCCCAGATCAAGGAGAAAATATTACAAGCAGCCAAGAAGAAAGAATTTGAATATTGTGGATACATAATCAGGATAACCCATGACCTAGCAGCTTCTATATTAAGGGATTGAAGAGCTTGGAATATGATAGTCCAGAAGTCAAGGGAGATAGGATAAAACCAAGAATAACCTACCCAGCAAAACTGAGTGTAATGCTTCAGGGGAAAATATAGTCATTCAATGAAATAGAGGACTTTCAAATATTCTTGATGAAAAAAACAAAGCTAAACAGAAAATTTGACTTTGCAATACAAGAAGCAAGAGAAACATGAGAAGGTAAACAGGAAAAAGAAATCATAAGTAATTTATTAAAGTTAAACTATTTATATTCCTAAATGGAAAAACTATAATTATAACTCTTGAGACTTTTCTCAATATGAAGATAGTTGAAGGGAATACGTGTGTGCATACATGCATATATATGTATAGGAGGGTGTATGTGTGTATAAATACATGTGTGAGTGTGTGTATATGTGTGCACATGTATACATAGACAGAGGGAACAGAATCAGTTAAATAGGAAGGGATGATATCTAAAAAATAAAATTAAGAGGTGAGAGAGGAGAAAGGGAGGGATAGAATAGGGTAAATTATCTCATATAAAAGAGACAAAAGAAAACTGTTACAATGGAGGGGAAGAGGAGAAAGGTGAAAGAGAATGGGTCAACTCACTCTCATTGAATTTGGCTTAAAGAGGGAATAACATAGACACTCAATTGGGTATCTTACTCAATAGAAAAGTAGGGGAGTAGGGGATAAGAGGAGGGATGGTAGAAGGGAGGGCAGATTAGGGGAGAGGGCAGTTAAAAGGAAACACCTTTGAAAGGGACAGGGTGAAAGTAGAAAATAGAATAAGTGGAAGGTGGGATAGGATGGAGGGAAATATAGTTAGTCTTTCACAATATAACTACCATGGAAACATTTTGTGTAACTACATATATACAACCTGTATTGAAGTTCTTATCTTCCCAGTGGGGGTTGGGGAAGAGGGAAGAAGGGAAAGAATCTGGAAATCAAAGTTTTAAAAGTAAATGTTAAAAAAAATGTTTTTTATATGCAACTGGGAAATAAGATATACAGGCACTGGGGTATAGAAATCCATCTTGCCCTACTAGAAAGTTGGGTGGGGGGAAGGGGAAGGATATAAGAGAGAACAGATTGGGGAAAGGGATATTCAGTAGCCTTGCTCTCTTAGGATAGGGTATAGGGGAAAGATGGGAAGAAAATTGTAACTCAAAATCTTATGGAAATGAATGTTGAAAACTAAAAATAAATAAAAGATTTATTAAAAAAATAAACGTTCTTAAGTGTGTGTGCATCAGTATGTCAGGAAACAACTTTTTTCTGTGATATTGCTCTGATTCCAGTATAATTTATTTTTTGAATACTCAAGGACATTTTTTTCTGGTTTTTGGAAGGAGGGAGGCAGGGAAATTGGAGTTCAGTGACTTGCCCAAGGTCACATGGCTAGTAAGTATTAAGTGTCTAAGGCCAGATTTGAATTCCCTCCTGATTCCCGGGATGGTGCTATTCACTGTGCCACCTAATCACCCATTAAGGATATTTTTAAAATCTACATTTATTGTACAAGGATTTGCCTTCTCCCCAGCTATGAAAGATTGCAAGTTTCTGAGGTATAATTCTAGTCACTGAGTAGAATTCTGATAAGTAACTGGTAAGCGCTGAATTTTTGTAACAGGCAGTTTCTGTCATTACTTAACGTAATCTGCATTAGATCAATAAGTCTGAGCTCCTTAAGGATCATCACTCTGTAATTTTTGATGGCAATAACTCAATGCAGAACTGCCATCACAAACAGTACTCTATGAACAAATAAACATGATTGCCATTTTCTGTTGTTGTCGCTTGTACTGTTCCTGTTACCATTGTCATCTTTTCCATTGCCCACATTTTACAGATGAGAAAACTGAGACTCACAGAGGGGAAAATAATCTGTCCACTACCATTATTGTTCAGTGGGGTGCTGTCTTTTATTCTTATAAAAATGTATTTTTAAACCTACTTTTCAGTCCTATTTTGTTGTTTTCAAATTGATTGCTCCATTTACCAAAATTACAACATTCAGTACCTACAAATAGCCTATCGATACTCAATCCTAGGCAATAACAGAATTAATGAATGTTATTAATCAGTTCTCACTAATATAAAGTTAACCATTCTACTACATACTGATAGCATTGTGAGAGTTAAATTCAGTTGACTCAGACAATAGCAAAAATCAGGTTTTGTTATCAGATACAGCAAATTCCAGCCATACAGCTACCACCGCAATGAGAAAGAAATAACTAAAAATGGATTCATGGTTAAAAGGAACACAAAGAGATATTTTTTTCCCCTCTCTCCTGTTAACAAAAAAACCTGAAGAAAACCTGGTGATTCCATAAAGCTGAGTGAATAGGAGTTTTCTTTCCTTCTCACCTCCTTCCTCTTTCCTCTGCCAGATACTAGGTATACAGCTGTGGTATAGGGAGCAGAGGAGAAGAGCAGAAGCTTCTCTGGTCCTTCCCCAGAATTGCATGAGCCCTCCAGTGCTTTAAAAAGAAACTATTTTTTTTGACTCGTTCTCTCTCCTCTCATATTAAATTTCCACTTAGCTCTCAAACTGATAATCCAAAAACAGAGACCTAATTATTTAAGTATCCTACTCAAAGTCTTCCAAATGGCCTCTTATTGTTTCTAGAATGAAATAGAAATGTCCTAGTTTGGCATTTAATGTTCCCTGCACTATGGTGACCACCTGTTTTTCTAGGCCTGTTTCATATTATGCCTCCTGATGTACTCTCTTCCAGTCAAACCAGTTATTCCCAGGTAAACAACATTTAATCTCTACCTCCATATCTTTGTACTGTTACTCCCCCATGTCTGGAACACACATCTTCTCTCTTTGCATCTCTTACCTCCTTCAAAACATGGTTGAGCCTACCACATCCCACCTGAAGGTCTTTCTTAATCTTTTCTTTGCTTTCTTTCCACATTGGAAATACTTCGTATATGTCATAGATTTACTGAAACTTATGCATGTTTGTATCAGCAATGCAGTATTCACAATGCCTACAGTAACTATAAATATGCTGATATAGTTATTAATCACAAAATGGAACAGGCTCTCTACATAAGAAATATAGATAGTGCATTCATTTAAATACCAGAAGACTGAGTCCCA
>JAQQSV010020087.1:0-11056 GCA_028646515.1 Pseudochirops corinnae | reverse complement strand
TCCCCCTGAACTAGGTAAATGATATGTTTGATTGATTAAAGTGAAACCGTTAACCCATTTTGAGTTGCTTTTCTTTAGAAAAGCAGATCTAAGAACCTGTGCTAGTAGCCGCCCTAGGCATGCTAGGGTGCTTGCTGTTACAAACAGCCACTGTGGAGAGTTGATAAGGAAGGTATAGTGGATTGCCTAACAGCAATGGTTGTGTAACAGAGATTTGTAGTGGACCCACTCAGAATGGTTGTGTGATTTTCTTCACTTTCATTTAGCAGCAGATATGTGGGAGTGAAGGAACTAAAGGGGGAAGGGAGGGCGGAGAGGAGGTGGTGATCCAAAGCTGAGGCTTGGCTAGGTACATTTGGTGATTTAAAGGTGCCAGGGACTCAAGAGAAGAGGACGTAGAGTTGAACTGGTTCACCAAGGGGTAAAGACAGGGAAAAGAGGAGAGAGTGGCTAGTGCAGGGGTGGTAACCTGGGAGAGAACTGAGGGGATCAGGGATTGGAGATCTCAGTGTGGAGGAAGAGTAGGGTTTGGTAAGAAAAGGCAGAGGGAGAGGTGGATAGCTAATAGATTATGGTCAAATAAGAGGATTTTGGAAGTACAGAGTTGTTAATTGGAATTATTCAAAATAATTATTCTTATGGAGGTGGTACATTTGCGGCAAAAATCAAGTATATACCCTCTTTGTTTGTGGCTAAGGTAGAAGAGCAGGTCATGGGAAGTAAGTAGGTTGGAGAACTGAATGGTTAGTGTATACCTGGAAACTCTCCCCTTTGATTCTCACAACTACCCTGTTTGGTAGGTACTACAGGTGTTTTTATCCTTATTTCAGTGTAACATACTGCCTCTCCTTAATTTTTTTACATTGATATAGCTTTGGCCTCTGAATGTTATCTCATTTGTTCCTGCTAGACCTGCTGGGTAGGTATGACAAGTACTGTAACTCATATTTTACAGTTGAGGAAACCCAGACAAAAGAGGGCTGGCCCTTAGAGCTGGAGACTGACACATGATAGAAGTGTGACCATGGGCAAGTCAATTAGCCTTTCAATGTCTCCGGGCTGCTCTTTGTGATACTTGCAGGTGATTAACTGATTTTATTTTGTACATATTTTGCATTTACTTATCTGGTTGATTGTGGTGGGTCACAAAGAGGATATTATTTCCCCATAGTAGTGTGTCAGCAAGTATCTGTTAAGTTCTTACTATGTTCCACAGGCATCTAACTAGAAATAAAATAATAAAAGTAAAACCAATCCCTGCCCTCATAGAACATGCATTGTAAAAGGGGAGACAACATGTGAAACCATTAGGTCCATATAAGATATATTTAGAATAATCTAGGAGGAGAAGATGAATTCAGCGGGAGGAAGACCACCCGGAAAAGCCTCCTGCAGAAAGTAGGCTTGGGACTGTTTTGAAGTCGAGGAAACTAAGAAGCTGAGGTAAGGGTACAGAGCATTTGAAGCCTAGGACACAGACAGTGCAAAACATCGAGTTGGAAGATGAGTACTGTATTCAGGGAACTGACAGGCCAGTATAATGAGATCATAGAATGCCTGGAGGAAAGCAAGGTTTAAAAAGACTAGAACGGTAGGATTCTGAAGAGCTTTGAATGCCAAAAGACTTTATATTTGATCTTGGGGGTAGTAAGGTCCATAGGATTTTACTGAGCAGAGGTGTAACATGGTCAGATGTATAATTTAGAATAATGACCTTGGCAACTGTGTGGAATGAAGAGACTTAAGGCAGGGATACCCATTCAAATGTAAGTAAACTTGTGATCAAGGGCTGCTTCATTTTTATCTGTGTATCACTAGGGCTCTAGAATGTCACTTTCTCCAAAGACTCAAAAATGAGCATTGCACAGAGGGCATTGGAATGGTGGATATAGACAAACTATAACATATAATCAGCAAGGTTAAATGGGGAGAGCAAGATGCAAGGTGTACATCCAGATAACTCCATTAATAAACTGAGGATGTCACAAATATCCAAGAGGACCTTGAATCTTGGGTGGGCTCCCTATGTTGAACCTGTTGGATGAGATGGACCAGGATCTCACAGGATGGGAAGATGTGGATGAGTTTCAATCTGCATTATTAGACTGAACTCACAAAATAATTGAAATCACAGATACGTTTCAGTGTTCCTAAGACTTAGCACATAGTAGGTCCTTAATAAATGATTGTTGAATTAATTTCCATCAGCAGAGCGAGTTTCCACATTAGGAGTTCCTGACAATGTTGAAATCATACATTCCCATCAAAATTTTGAAAATGAACAAAAACCCCCCACAGTTTCAGCAAGGTTAGCAACTGGTTAAAGGTTGTTTGTTTTTTAATACTGGTAAATGACAAAGGTAGGACTCAAGGCCAGGCTTTGACATGTCTCTAACCTTCAAAGGATATGGATGTGGGTAGTTCCTCTGGAGTCAGAAGACCCAAATTCAAATTCTGCCTCTGACACTACCTCTGTGACCTGTTGTCACAGTCATGTAATGTTCTGTCATCTCTCTGGACCATCTGTAAAGAACTGATAAAAGACTTTTGAATTTAATCATTAGAGCTTTGGAGCATGCAGTTTCATTAAAGGGACAGAGTCAGAAGCTCTATTTCAAGAAATTGAGAGGTGTGAGGAAAGGGAGTAAAGTCAAAGTGTAGATGGCTATTTCTAGGAATTTAGCAGTGAGATGAAAAGATGAAGGACAATGACTTGAAGAGGTTGGATGGTTAAATGATTTTTTTTAAGGATAGGGAAGACCTGAACATATTGTATGGAAGGGTGTGATCAAGGTCCCTAGTGAAGGGTTAGCCTTGGTAGGAAGCACCAACCAGAGCATTGGCCAGTTTTGAACAGTTTACCACGGGGTTAAGGGATTAAAGGCTAAAGGGCAGTGACTATTTAAACTTGATTATAGGACTAAGAATGTGACAAGAGGGAGGGATGGAAGGACTGGCTTATAGTGAAAATCAGGTAAGGGTTTAGAAGGAGTGAGGCACAGGGAGAGATGGAAGAACAGGAGATTTTGATTAGAGACAGGAATTTCATCGTTCAACATCATCAGGGTAGTTCATTATTTTGTGATGGGGAGGGCTAAGGTACTAACCACTTCTGTGGGGAGAATGGAGATGGAGCTCATGGGAGCTGAGATAGATGAACTTCAGTTCAATACCACGGGATTTAAAGGGACATCAACATGATTATTGAAGTTCCCACATTTGAAGACAGATTGGAGTGGAGAGGGAAGATTATGAACCTGGAAATGAAGTCCTTGAGAAGAATTGAAAGCAAACTAGAGCCATGTAGATGGCAGCAACAACAATTTGAACTGGTTGATATAGACTGATAAAACAAACGTCAAAGGAGAGAAGGCTCTTGAGTGAGCAGCTTCAGAGGGAGGCTCTAGAAGTGGCCTTGGAGAACAAGGACTATGCCAATTTTTCCTGATCAGTGTGTTGGGGAAGAAGGAGAAATGTGAAAAGGAATGGTCCACACTGAAAAGAGATGTCTGTGACTATCATGGCACGTGACTGAAACACTTCAGAACTTTGATTGAGGCAATGACAAGCCATGATTCCAGGGGACAAATGATGAAAAAATTTTCCTTACCTCCTGACAGAGAGGTGATAGACTAAATATGCAGGACAAGACACATTTTTTGGACTTGGCCATTATAGGAGTTTGTTTTGCCTCACTATACGTGTTTGTTAAAAGGGGCTTTTTTTCATGTTTCCTTTCCTCCCTTCCTGGGAGGGGATTAGAGGAGGTAGAAGTAAGGAGAGAGAAACTAAGAGAACATAAGAGAAAGTGAGAGAAGTGAGAGTAAATGCTTGTTAATCAAATTAATTTTAAAAATTCTGTAAGGCTAAAAAAAGGAATGAGAGATCTAGGATTAAGAGAAGTTTGTTAATGATAAAGTGAGGGATGTAGGGGGCCTATTGGAGAGGTTAGAGAAAGGTAGGGTCTGGGGAGGACTGACACTTAGCTAGATAGGATTAGAGTGTGGAAACTGTGTACTTAACCATTAGTTAGAGATAAGGTAGAATGTGATGATAGCAAAGGAAGAAGCTAAAACTACTGTTTTTTGGAGGGCAATTGGGGTTAAGTGACTTGCCAAAAGTCACATGGCTAGTATATCAAGTGTCTGAGGCCGGATTCGAACTCAGGTCCTCTTGACTCCAGGGCCAGTGCTTAATCTAAAACTACTCTAAGAGATTTTAGGACAGTTTACTTTCATGTGGGGAGAATAAGGGAAGGTTGCTTGGATTGAGTCAAACCTGAACTGGGCCTTAAAAAATGAGAGGTCATCAGGAGAGATATGGAGGGAGTATGTTCCAGGCATAGGGAATAACCCACCCAAATAAAAGGAGGGCTGGGCAGAGTATTATCAGGAAACAGTAATAGGACTCATAGAGAGTGTGAATAAAAGGGTATGGAATGGAAAAGAATAAGGTGTGTTTGAGGTATACTAAGAAAAACAGCCTGACTTGAACAGAAGGTTTGAGGTGTGGAAAACAAGTTTGAAATAAGATAATTGAGGGCTTTATATGCCAGACTCGGGTGTTCAGATTTAGACAAGGGACCTATTTAAATAGGGAGTGACAGAAATCGAACATGACATGAGGAAAGCAGTACTTTTGAAAAATTCATTTAGAAGATGTAAGTTAATGTGCCGAGGCAGCTAGATGTCTCAATGAATAGAATTCCGGGCTTGGAGTCAAGAAGACTTGAGTTCAAATGTGACCTCAGACACCTACTAGCTTGGTGACCCTGAGGAAGTCATTTAACTTCTTATTAATCCAGTGGAGAAGGAAATAAACCATTCCAGTGTTTTTGCCAAGAAAACCCTATGGACAGAATTGGCATGATATGGTCCACAGGGTCACAAAGATTCAGAAATGACCAAACAACTAAACGCATAATGTACAGAGTATATGGGGAGTTGGAAGAAGCATGGACACAGATTAATTAGGAAGCTGCTGTAGTGATGAGTGAACCTACATTGGGGTAGTGGTAGACTGCAAAATGTTTATTTTTGGAAAGGACTTTTAGGAAATAGAGTCCAACCTATACTTGAACAAGAGTCCTCTCTACAATATAGTTGAAAATTAGTCATCCAAAATGGATAAAGGATGGAAAGAGAGGAACAGTGAGTAGGCCAGTGTCACTGTGGTGTCAGGAAAGGGAATCAAATCAAAAGGAAGGGGCCACGTTGTGGAGAGTATTGAAAGCTGAACGATAGGCAATAGGCAACTACTGTAGTTGAAGTGAAGCGGAAGGGATGACATGGTCATGTGTTAGGAAGATCATATTGGCAGCAGAGTGGAAGATGGGCTGAAGTGGGGAGAGACTTGAGGCAGGGAGACTCACTGGAAAGGTGTTGTAATAGTCCAGTGAGATGATAAGGGCCTGCTGGGAGATGGGAAGGGGGCAGAGCCCTGAGGTGTTATGATTGACAGGACTTGGCAGCAGATTGGATATGGGGTGAGGAATGGAGGATGACACCTAGGGTATAAGCATGGAGGCTGAAGGACATAGTAAATAGAGAACCAACCTCAGAGGCAGGAAGAGCTGGGTTCAGGACCCACTTCTGACAGGCAGACTATGTGACTCTCGACCAGATCTAGCAACATCATCTCAGCACCCCAGGAAGCTCTAAAATTGTACTTGCGGAGCGGGTGTTCATCCAAAGGCATTGTCTTGTACCAATGAAATTCAGATGTCCAGTACAAAAAGAAAAATAAATTTTCCAGTGCCTAGCACAGTGCTTTGTGCAGGTGATAATTAATGGCTGCTGAATGACAGAATATCAGAGACAGATTGTAGTTCTTTGGTGCTTAGGACTCAAGAATGATCTGACTTCTCACCATTATTTTGTAAATTCAGAAAAGAGCGCATATATTTGTTGTAAAATAGTAAGCACATGCTTGTTATATGTATTACATATATGCAGCAATCAGTGGTAGGTTAGGCAGCACAATTCAATGACTGAAATATATTTAGCATACTTGTTTTTCTCTGAAAAGTTTTAATGCATGGCGTTAAACCTTGCTATGTTAACTACATTATCGTATGATATGTGATTAGATCTTTTTAGTGAATTTTATAAAGTGTGAAATTATGTAAAAAAATTTTTCCTAGGCTCTTTGTAATGCCTTCTTTAGCTGGTGGGTCAATCTGGCACTGAGTCTTATAAAATATAACCAGGTGGGTGTGGGTTTGTGGTATTTGCTTTGAAACCTAACATGATTAGGTTGAAGACAGTTTTAATAGATGAGAAGTCCACTTACGTAGAGGGACTGCATTCTAATAATTTATAGCAAGACTGAGAATCCCAGAAAAATGAAAACATGCAAAAGAAAGAAAGACGTTGGAAGATAAATATGGCTTCTAAAGGCTGTTCAAAAGGAAGCGTTAATGATGAGAATTTGGTATCCCTGCCTGAAATGTGGCCCTTCCTTGCCTCTGTCTCTTGATTCCCTAGTTTCTTTCATGATCCACCTCAGGCACCATTACTGATCCCCCTTGCTGCTAATGGGTACCCACAAAAAAGGCTTGGTGTCTAATTTGTATATATACTTATCTGCCATGGCTAGATGGTAGGCTTCCCAGGAATGGGGACTGTTTCCTTCCTCTACAACAATAATAATAACAACAACTAACATTTGCATATAACTTGTCATGTGCCAGGCAATGTGTTAAATGCTTTATATTCATTATCTCATTTGATCCTCACAACAAGCCTGGAAGGTAGGTACTATGATTATCCCAATTTCACAGATGAAGAAACTGAGGCAGAAAGAGTTTAAGTGACTTGCTCAAGGTCATACAATTAGTGAGTGTCTGAGACTGGATTTGTTTGAAGGTCTTCCTGACTATAAGCCCAGTGCTCTGTGCACTATGGCACCACCTAGCCACCTTTATAGGCACCTTGTACAGGTCAGTGGCATTTTCTTGTTACACTTGATTCATTTATTTTAGATAATGTATTAGGTCTCCATTGTTCTGCTGAGTATAACAATAAATGCCAGAGAAGCATGCCAGGGAAAGGCAGTTCTGAAGAGGCTTTTATATGTCACAGGATATATAAGCTATGATCTCACTCCTATCTTGGTGACCAAGACTACCTCTTATGAGCTAATTATCCTATATGTTTCATAATTAAATTCCCAAGTTTAAAACTGAAACAAAACATGAATTTTTCTTTCATCTTCCCCTCAGGCCAGCCAGAAAGCTTCCTTTAATTTCTATTATTTGAAATCAGCAAGTGTAACTTACTTGGAGAGAAAGAGACGGGTCTGCTGCTGAGGCTAAGTGTTTCTCCTCCCTCCTCAGAGTCCACCCTGTATGGTCCAGGAACTGTGTTTGAAGCAGGAGGAATGACCTTCCCAGATGCAAAGAGGGGAGTGCAGAATAAGATCAGGAAACAGTAGTAATTTGATTGGATGAGAGGGAATATGAAAGAAGGGATATGGATTAGAAATTAATGAATGGAATTTGAGAAAGAGCGTGGCTTGAACAGAAGGTTCGAGGCATAAAAGAGCAAAAATGAGGTTGAAATCAGATTACTGAGGACTATATTACAAAGGTGTTTAAACTCTAGAGAGGGTGTCTTGTAGCTTCTGGAATGACATGAAACATAAAGCAGTGCTTTAGGAAAATTCATCCGGCAGTAAACAAGCAGCAAATAGGATATATGGGAGTGGGAAGGAGTCTGGTCACAGAAAATCACTGAGAAAGTTGGTATGGTGGTGCAGGTATGAATTAATAATGGACCTCATGTGGGGGTGGTGGTAAGAAAATTAAAAGTCAGAGCCTAGAGAACATCTAGCCCAACCTGTACCTGAAAGTCCCCTTCTACTTGTTATTGTTGTTGGTCCTTCATTTTTGAAGAGGGCCAATGTCTTGCCTGCAAACTGGGTTTAAGTGAGGCAGAGCTGCACAGAGTCCTCAGCATCACTCTCCCTTCCACTGTCGTTGAAGTTCAGTGGACAACAAAAGTCAGGGTGACTGATGACGTCCTGGGATGCACTGGACGACCGTGGCATCTTTGATATCTAAGCTCTAAGAGCTACGCAGTTCCTACTTCAATTGCCTTCATGGCCATTGCTATAAATTGTTTTCATCTATCCATTCTGCTGGGGGAAATCTTCACATGCTTAGGGTAGACATCTCCCTAACTCACTGACATGTTTGAGGGCTATTGCTTGACCTCAACCTGGTTTAGTCAATCTGCTGAGATAAGTTTTACTGGTGTGTGACCGCTGCATATGCTACAGCTTCTTGGAGCCACAGGTGAGAGTTGGATGAAGGTGAACCCCAAAAGTAAATGAACAACCCTGAAAAAAGCTGGGCAAGTCCTCATACCAGAGATGCTAGACTTTCCTGAACATTCCTACGCTCCCTTCCTCTTTACTATATACCTGGACAAATGTGATCAGAAATAGACAGAAGGAGAGACTATCCTGAAGTTCTTTTGCAGATCCCTAAATCTGTAACTTAGGTGGTAGTTGGACCTCTGGTCCATTCTGACAGAGACAATCCATGGATAGGGCTTCCATGAGCCTTCAGCTAAAAGCATCACAAGGAAGAATTGTGTCAATTTTGCTTCTGTTTTCCCTGCTAAGGAGAATTATCTTCAGGTCAGGAAATGTAACATAAAAATGATGAACTACAAACAAAACATAGAGAAGGAAATGATAGGAAAACATCCAGTCTCCATAAATTCTCTGAGTTCAGGACACACAGACAGCCCTGACAAATTCTATATACCAGGCTACTCAAAGACCTTGTAGACGTGGTTGCTGATCTTTGAAAAACTGTGGAAAATGAGAGCAGGAATAGAGATGGGCAAGTGTTATACTGATTTTTAAAAACATTGCGATGTGATGGAAAGAGAGCCAGACTTGAGGTCAGGGCACCCTAGTTCAAATTTTGCTTTTAAAAGCACGAGCCTTAGGGGTAGCTAGGTGGTTCAGTGAATAGAGCACTGCCCCTGGAGTCAGGAAGACCCAAGTTCAAATCCACCCTCAGACACTTGACACTTACTAGATGTGTGACATTGGGCAAGTCACTTAACCCCAATTGCCTTGCCTTTCCCCCTCAAAAAAAAAAAACAAACACCAGCCTTGTGATCATGGGCAAATCAGTTACCTCTTCAAGTTTTAGTTGTCTTAACTATAAAATGTGAATAATACACCTTGTATATATTGTGAAGAAAGCACTTTGTAAAGAGCTATTATTATTAATTATTATTATGACTTATAAGCCAGTGATTCTGACTTTCAAGTTTGTCAAAATTCTAGAAGACATTATTAAAGGGGTCATTTGTGAATACTTGGGAAAAAAGAAGCAATGATCACTATAGTCAGCATGGTTTTATGAACATTTCATTCTTTTATAACCTCCTTTCTGTAAGAGTTCTAGTAGATCTGGAGAATGCCATAGACATAGTGCTGGAGGCCAGGCTGAATCAGGCTGGTATGGCAGTTAACAAAAAAAGGTCAGTCCAACAAGAATTAAGCGTTTATTATGTGTCAGACACTGGACTAATCCCTGGGGGATACAAATCCAAACAAAAAGATAGTCCTTGCCCTCAAGAGGCTTACATTCCAATGGGGGAAGACAGCACATGAAAAGGTAACATAAAAAAAGGGGCCAAGTTTCTAGGTATAAGCATGGTGTCTGGGTTCAGAGAAAAAGAGATGGCCCATCTGGGACCCTTTCCCAAAATTCAGGGTTCCAGGAAAAACTCACCAATAGGGAAAGGGCCCACAGAAGTAGTCAGGAGACAGCTGAGGCATGGTGGCACAGTCTGGAAGGTTTACTTAACCATAGTATGGGAAGGATACTCAGCCAGGAGATAGCCGGTAGACACAGGCCCTCTCATCTCCATACATGCATAGAAATGCATCTGGTCAACTGATGTTAGATGGGTATAATGAGTAGAATGGCCAGTGGGATATCCTTTAAGTCTGAGGGGCACTGATTTTTTGTGGGTTGGCCTTTTTATACCCCAAACATCCAAGAAAACACATTGGTTTCTGATTGTGAACCATTTGGTAGACCAAGTACTTTGACATTGATAACTTTCTTTTCTGGGTCTTCTTTAAACAAGACTGGTTGTCTGGGATGGGAGGATTGGCGGGGCACTGCTATTCCTGGGAGCACTGGGGGAAGAGTCCCGGACTATCTCTACCAAGGTGTGTGTAGAAAGGGTAGTCAGGGTGGTAGCAGTGGCTTGACTTGACTGTCATATGCCTCTTTTTGTCTCTCTGTCAGGGAAACTGGCTGCTTTAGTTAGACTAGCTTGCTTGACCCAGTGGTGGTAATTGGTTGGCAGCTGGTATTGATAGTGGTGGGAATGGCAGCCCTAGATGATGGTTTCAGGGAAGGCTAGAAACAGAGGCAGTAGGTGGCCTGGGGGAGCATTGCTGTTCCTAAGGAACTGGACTTACCTATGATGGCATCTGGAATCCAAATAAAGGACATTAAAAAGCTGACGTATGTCCAGAAAATGTTGTTTGTGAGACACAATGATTAGTTGAAAGAATTAGGAAATTTACATTAATATTTAGAGAGATATACCAGCTGTCTTCATAGATCTGCAGGACAGATCTATGAAATAGGGATTACCTTTTTTTGTTTCATTTTGTTTGTATCAAAGGACAGAACTTGGAACAATAGAAGTTGCAGAGAGGAAGATTTTGGTTCAGTAGGAGAACGTCCCTAACATCTGTCCAAAATTGGAATAACCTCTCTCAAGTTAATGAATTCCGTGTCACAAGAAGCTTTAAGCAGAAGCTGGATGAGAACTTGTAATAGCAAAGTTTCTGTCCAAGTACTGTATACTACATGAACTCTGAGGTCTCTTCTAATTGTGTGAGTCTATGATTTTATATTCATGAATACCTACTCTTGTAATGCCATGCATCAGCAGATTCCCAAAGGAATGCTATTGTGAACAGCTTTTAGAGTTCAGATTACAAAATATAGTGAACACTCTGTTTATTCCATTACAAATCAAGACAAACATTCAAAACATTATAATATTCA
>JAQQSV010020086.1:0-11056 GCA_028646515.1 Pseudochirops corinnae | reverse complement strand
TACACACACACACACATACATATATATGTCTATATAGGAGGGTATATGGGCATATGAATACATATGTAAATGTGTATATATGTGTACAGGTACATATAGACAGAGGGCACAGGATGATACTTAAAAGGTAAAATTAAGAGATGAGAGAGGAATATAATGAGAGGAGATGGGGAGAGACAGAATGGGGTAAATTATCTCATACAGAAGAGGCAAGGGAAAACTGTTACAATGGAGGGGAAGAAGAGGAAGGCAAAAGTGAATGGGTCGACCCTATTTTCATTGAATTTGATTTAGGGAGGGAATGACATACACTCTAAAAAGAGTGTCTCACCCTACAGGAGAGTAGGGGAGAAGGGGGATGATAGAGGGGAGCGCAGGTTGGGGGGGAGGGTAGTTAGAAGCACATACTCTTGAAAAGGGGCAGGGTCAAAGCAGAAAATAGAACAAGTGGGGGGCAGGATAGGATGGAGGGAAATATAGTCAGTCTTTCATAATATATCCTCTATCTGTAATCCAAAGTTTTAAAATCAAATGTTTAAAAAAATACATTATTATTATTATTTTTTACATGCAACTGGGAAATATAGGCAGTGGGGTAAGGAGATCCATCCTGCCTTACCAGAAAGTGAGAGGAGGGATGGAGAAGGATATAGGAGAGAGCAGATTGGGGAGGGGGTTATACAGTGGGATCACTGTTTTGGGGTGGTGGGTAGGGGAAAGACAGGGAGAAAATTTGTAACTCAAAATCTTGTTGAAATGAATGATGTAAACTAAAAATAAACATAAAATTTAATTTAAAAAAACTTTAAAAATAAAACCTAAAAAAAAAAAATTCTTTAAGTTACTTATTCCTTTCCACATGCCTGGTACTTATTTGACTAGGTGGTGTATTCCCCCAGCAGAATGTCTCTGTAGCCTCAGAACATATCACAGTGACTTGCATAATCCTTAATCCATGTCTTCTGAATCCAAATAATCTCTTCTCTTCAACTTTAAGCATTGATTTGAGGATATTCATTTCTTTTTCTAAAAAGGATTTGCCCAATTGTTTGAGATTTCCCCATTACAAACTAGGGATCTTTTAAAAAATCCTTCCAACTCAACTTGTACCATGTGAATATGTCCCATTTTGAAGATACCTACAACTCTACTCTGGTGAACTTTATCTAGAGAACCCAACCATCAGAAAGAACAATTTAAAAGATGAAAGCATGTACCCATTTTAAAAACAATAATTCAATGAGGGCATGAAGCTTAAGCTCTCTTCATTCTAGGTCCTGGGTTTCTTGTTCTTCACTTGGCTCTAGAATGTCAGGAATATTAAAACCCTGTCCTTTAAAAACAATTAATGTGTTAGCATTGTAGGGCCGAAAACTGGAAGGCCATATAGCCCAGTCATAGTAAAAGTGTCAGATCTGGAGTCAGAGGACTAGGTTTGGAGGACCTCAGATTTTCCTTGAGGGAAGGCAGGGATTTCCTAAAGGCCAGGAGAACCTAACATGCCCCCGGCATGGCAACCATTTGTGCAAAGACCAAGATTTGAAGAGAAAACCAAGGGGGAAGAGTTTACAATTTGCTATAGCATAAGAGGATAATTTGACACAATCCCAAGCAATTTTTAAAAAATAGGAGGCCTGCATGACTTTTGGAAAGTCATAACCTTTCTGAATTTCACTTTCCTTGTTATTAAAATAAAAAGGTTGGAAAAGACAATTCCTAAGGTCCCTTCTGCTCCTCTCATTTTCTGCACACGGCAACGAATGACCTTTGTTCTCTTCCCTTTCCTCCAATTCCCTCAGCACCAGATTCTTCCAACTAGGTAATTCTCAAACTTTATAACATGACGAGATCACACATTGTAAGCCCCTTTCAGGACAACTATCAGAGAAAACAAAGATCTGATTATTTTTAAAATATAGCTCAACTAAATGAATTTTTAGACATCAGTATAAATGTAACATGGCCGGCTCAGAATTGTGGTTATTACCGGAGTTACAGTTGCTGGACCTGCAAAAAGCTTGATTAAGGAGTAATTTATTTTTAAAAAGTAGATAAGCTGAAAGGCTTGCAAACAATGAATGGTGAGATTCCAGCCAAGAAGTAATAAAAAGCTTGAATAAATGAGTCAGTATCCCCTGAGACAACCCTAGTTGTAGTCTTACTAGGATTAGAAATGACAAAATGAGTAGTCTGGTAATGAGATTTAAATTATAACAGATCATCTGGGAGAAGCTACCCCCCACGAATGCAACCCCTTGCAATAAAGCTACTTACAGGAGGGGCCAGTAAATAACACCAGGTGCTTCAGTCCTCAGCATTCCCAAAGACAGAAAATTGAACTTGTCATACTGGGAATATAGTGTACTCTGTCTCTGAATTATGTCCTTTCATTGAAACCTAGTGCCCCAAACAGAATAGTGTAGGTGGAAGAACCACATCTTAGGGGATTCATCCTGGCCAAAAGGAAAGCAAAACACATTGAATGACACCATGCTGGAGAACTGCTATTCATTCATACATCTATGATCTAAAATAATGTAAACTTGATGATTCTCTTATGAGATGACGTGTGTGTACACACACACACACACACACACACACACACACACCCCTTTTAAATGTCACCTGACTACTCCAGAAAAGAATTTAGCACAAAAATCATGAGGTTTCATATTGCCAAATATGTACAAGGTATATAAATTCTAATATCACTGCAGTAATGTTACCATTGGCCTTCATGTAAGGTTTCACTTGTCAAAATAAGTGGACATGGACTCTAAGCATTCTGACCCTTTGAGACTACCATTCCAATTCCAGCTAAATACAGTTTGGGCAGAAAAAAAGTCCAATTGTAACAAATTATTCAAAGCAACACTCTTTGTGGTAACCAAAAAAATGTGTTCCCAACCAAAGGTCTGAACAAACTATGATACATGGAATATTACTGCACCTCATGAAATAACAAATCTGAGGACTTCAAAGAAACGTGAGATGTCACAAAGGATCATAATATCAATTTAGAGCTGAAAGAGACTTCAGAGGCCATCTGGTCTACGCCCCTCATTTGACAAATGCAGAAACTGAGGCCCAAGGAAGTTAAATGATGTGTCCAAAGTTACAATAGATGATAAGAATGCAAACTGAAGAAACAAAAGCAAGATAAAAATGAGCACCGTGAAAATAACATTATAACAGTAAAAGGCAGTCTAACCGATGAACCTCAATCATGGAGAGCTGGTAACTAAACACACCTAGAGTAGAGAGCTTGAAGAGGCTGGAGCTATAGATGGGAATACAGCGTGTACAGTTGGGTGTAGTCACTGTGTCAGTTGGCTCTGAGGGGTTTTTTTTTGTTTTTCTTTTTTTAAATGTAGATTTCAAAGGAGATCAAGGGACTAGTTATAGGGAAATAACTGTTACAAAAAGAAAAAGAAAGAAAACCGCCCCCCACAGTATATCACATTAAAAAGTTTCCTAATTTTCATTTTTAAATTTTCTAATTCACATACAGAACATGTGATCTCCTATACTGCTAAGGTTCTGATACTGGCAAAATTTAAATTTACAAAATACACTAAAATTCTCCTGGCACCTAGCAGGCACTAAATAAATGAATGACCATTCATGTGGTAGCTAATGAAAGTGAACAGAGGATATCTAATGAGCCAGCATCCTATCAGCTCTCCATAAGTTGCCTGACCTAAGATTAGGTCTTTTGCTGTAGCTCTGGTTCTTCCAAGAAACTAGCTCTGTGACTTTAGGCAAGCATTTTCCTTTCTGAGTCTCCACTTACTTCATGTAAAGAATGAAGGATTAGACTGCTGCCTCTCTCAAGTATACTGGCTGACTGCTACACTATAGTATAGAGAATTCTTTTCCAACTTACAAGCAAAATAAAACTTGAAACACTTTTGACTTAGAAGAATGCAAGGCATTTTAACAGTCTCAGTAAGATTGGACTAGCAATATAAAAATCACTGGGGGTCACCATCACCTGGTGCCACTGGTTTGTCAAGCTCTATTCTGGGTGACCTGGCCATCTGTTTAAAAGAAAAAAGATATCCTCTGTTAGGCTACTAATATTAATTAAATTAATTACATTAATTTAATAATTGATATTAATGTTAAACTCCTTATATTAATTGGTAGCATGTAAGCTTCTAGAGGTCAGAGACTACTTTGTGATTTGGTTTTTATATCTCCTGATTAACGCTAGTTGAAATGAACTAAATTGAATTACTGGCTCACTTATCCTATTTAGAGCCTAAAAATGATCTTTATGAATTTGACCCACAATCCTTTCGTCCTCAAAGGAGAAAAGACACGAAGGGGAACACCTTCAAATACATCAGTCATATTTTCATTTCTCCTTTGCTTAGATAACAATAATAATACAAAGGGTCCCCATAAGTCTTAATGCTATTCAAGCTTAAGACAGCACTAAGACTTTTGGGAACACCCTTATAACTTACATTTACCTAGCACTCTAAGGTTTGCAAACATACATTTTTATCTCATTTAGTCACACAATCCACCCCCTAAGAAGTGGATTCTGCAGATCTATCTTCAAGTTACAGGCAAAAAATGGAAGCTGAGGTTTAGACACAGTTTCAGTGGCTTTGTCCATGGTCACACAGCTTCTGATTGGAACCAAAGATTGGAACTCCATGGACCACACCAGGCTGCTCTTCATAGTCCTCTGATATAAGGGCACATGAAGGCGCATACTTTTTCACCCATTTATAATCATATTCTCAAGTGTTTTAAATTCTGGTGGGTTTCTATGTCTCTTTCTCTTTCTCTAACACTTCATAGTCCTTGGACTTGATCTCCCAGACTCCTACACAACTAGGGGTCAATTATTATTTTGCCAGAGGGAAAGGGGTTCAATTAAAACCTCCCTGATAGAATGAGGTAATCATTCCTCATCAAGCTCTACACAACACCTTTGGAATTCAAAACAGCAAAGGTGGCATTTAAGCCAAAGTGTTTCTCTTCCAGTATGAAAGATGAAAGCATCTCTCTTTCATTGATCAGATGGCCATACAATATGGCCCCCAATCCCCAAAGCTTTAATCTTTGCTACCACTCTGGAATAGCCATGGATGGAAATGTGCCCTGGATTTATGCTGACCAAGCACAGAAGGAACTTAATTCTTTAATCAGGTAGTCATCTAAGGGAGGAGCTCTGAGAGTCTGAAAGTGACCCAACCACATTTCCTGATATAGTAGTAACTTAAAACTGCCTTTCGGGAAAGAAAGAGTTCACTTTGTGGGAAGAATGCATTCAAACCTCATGGTGATTATTACTGATATTCTTAAGCAACAGAGAAATAAAAGTCTCATTTTGTGTCTGGGTTTTGAAACTGTGGAAGAAACCTTATTTGACAATGATGACAGTTGACTTAGGAGGCATAGGAAGAGAAAGAGACATCCTGGTGAGATGGAAAGGGAACTGGATTTGGCATTGGAGGGCCAGAGGTTCAAATCCTTACTCTTCCAATGACCACCTGTGTGACTCTGGACAAGCCACTTGAACTCCCTGCATCTTAATTTTCTCATCTGGAAAATGAGGGAATTGGAAAGACGATCTCTAATCAGCATCTAGATCTATGATCCTAAAAAGAAAGAAAAAAGGCAAAAAAGGGGGACCATGAAAGAAAAGAGCCCTATTTTGGCCTTCTCCTCCTGAAAATGATCCATCAGTCAGTAAGCATTTATTAAGCTCTTATTACCCTAAGCATTGTGGAAGTAACAAAAAGCAAAAGCAGGCCCTACCCTCAAAGAGCTTACATTCTAATGGAGTGGACCACATCTAAGTAATTAGGCACACACAAAAGGGAAGAGAAAGAACAGGGAAGGAAGAGAAAGAGAGAGAGAAAGAGGAAAGGAGGGAGGAAGATAGATTAGTTAGAAGTTAGAGAAGGGAAGGGGGAAGAGAGAAGGAAAGAAAGGAATTAGGAGAAAGGGAAGGAAGGAAGGAAGGAATGAAGGAAGGAAAGACTAGTTTACTTCCAAAACTCCAAATTAGATTAATTCATCACACTTTCATTTCTAGAGAAATAATCCTCTCAAATTAAATCTAAATATTTTTAGCCTTCCCAATCACATTTTCCATTCAAAGAAGTAACATTGAAATGAACCATCTAACACCAGAATTGACACATTTCCCCCTGAAATTGAAAGTGGAATTTTCTGGATTTTTTTTTAAGAGGGACAATGTATCAAGGGAAAAAAGTTTCCAAATATTTTAACTACAAGAGTGGAGGCAAAGGAAAACAAATAAATGAAGGAAAAGTAAAACAATGAAAGAATAAAAGTTAAGTATTTTTCTTCCCTTTCAAAAAGATCTGGGTTTTTACATTGAAAATAACTCTTTGGCTCTACAAGATATTGTTTTTAATCCATAAAACAATGTGACTGCTTGTTTTTTTCCCCTTTGGAGGCACTATTTTTAAAAAATTCATAACACAGGATGCACCTAGGTCAAATATGAATTCAGAAAAAAACAGTTAAAAACTCAAACAACATAAGCAATACCCTTCATCCTCTTAACTCTTTACGAGAAAGGAAGAAAATCCTCTTCTAGAGCTAGAAAGGAATTTCCCAAGCAGAAACAACTTAGAAAAACAAAACAAGGAATAACAGAAATGCCATATTTTTCATGTAGCAACTCACGTTTCTCAAGAGGTATCATTCCTTTGAGACTTAAATTCCTTCTGAACTGTGTGCCTGCTACTGCTCTGCTAGCCAAGACCACGTGGAAAATTTTTCTTATAGATAACACTGCAGGAGAGGGTTTGGCAGTTACAAGTTGTAATCAGAAGGGTTCAAGAACTAAAGCAGAAGAGATAACAACCAAACAAGTATTTTGCTGCACCAGTCTTAGCTTTTTTTTTTTCTTTTTTTTGGGCGGGGGGAGTCAAAAGTGGCTGTGGAAACTGCATTCAGCAAAAGTTTTGTCTTAAATTTTGGAAATGACAGATTTTTTTTTCTATTTTTGAATAGGAAAACTGCTCCTATAACAGGAAAAAATCCAGATAAATTAAAAGAGATCCATATTTCCTTTCCAATTACCTGGCTGTAAGCTTTTAAAGACATCTGTCTATTATAGGTTACTGGTCCATATTTAAGCTGTAAAACTACATTTGAACTTACAAAAATGTTTGAACGAAAGATGAACTGGTCTTGGTCTGCTGCAAAGTTGAGTTCAAAATTTTTTAAATCAGTTAATCTTCTATTAGAACACATGTCAGGATATACATATATATGCATATCTATGTGAAATTCTCCTAACCCTTAAGGCTGCTAAATAATGTATACAAAACGGTTCGCAAACCTTAAAGAAATGTATGTGTCATACTTCTACCATCACCTTAAACTTAAAAAAAACCCCATCCTTATTCATTTCAATCCTTCTGACTTCTATAACTTCATAGGATTATTTAGAACTGGAAGAAAGTTTAGGAATTATCACCACCTTCAGTTAAGAAAAAAAAAACCCAACAAGGGAAGGATACACAGTCAAGAGTAAAGCTATCCCCCCTTTAAAGACAACACATACATATACAAGTCTATACAAAATAGATATAATACTAGAGGAAGGCATTAAGAGCTCACCCGTTCATTTAAAGTGGAGGAAACTGATGCTATTACCGTGATAGCTGAAAATCTCTGTTAATAAAAGGAAGAGCCAGTCAGTCCTACTTACTCACCAATAAAACAAACAAATGAAAAAGGTAGCAAGTATAATTGTCTATTTCTTAATGTGTGTAATGAGAGGGAACATGAGCACAGGGTTAATAAAAATGATGGCTGGATAAATACTTAGTTGCAAGGATGGGATAAACCAAGACTGAGAAATGTGACCCTGTCCAAGGTCAAACAACCAAGTACAATTTGACCTATACTTGGTGGATGTGAACCAGGAGAGCTGAAACTGACTTTAAAACTTCTACCAAACTGCTCAAAGTATCTTAATGCAATCCAGTGGTATTCTCATTCCTTTCCTAAACGACATTTGCAACCAGGCTAAAATGGTTTCCAAAGTGCAGAATAAGACACCAGCCACACAGGGCAGCCAGCCCTAGTCCTTCCTGGATTAAACTCAGAAGCAACGAATCAAAGCCTCCTTTATTCTGACTCCACAACACACTACATCCTCTCTCTCCCCCCCAGTTGTCAACTACCAGCTTGGCTCAAATGAATTATTTGCTTAAAAAACAAGCATGGAGAAATCTTAAACCCCACAAATCCTTCAGAATGCTCACAGCCCAGGTGACCAAACAAGGTTTATTTTGTTTTTACTTGTTTGCCTTTTTTTTTAATTCCTTCCCAATTTGATACAGAAAATTCACTTGGTTTTGAGTTTCAACCTGGAGTGAGAGGTCAGGGCTTATACACAGACTTCTGACAAGACAGGCTTATGACTGATGTTCGACCTAAGCATGGAAAAAGAAGCAGGTTTTAAAATACCACATGACCATGAGAATGACAATGAATTTTACTAATCCAACTCCAGTCCCATAATTGCAACTGTCTATTCAGCAACACCTTCAAATTCAATACATCCAAAAAAAAAAAAGAACGATTCCATCCTTCTTCCTGATTTTCTTAATTTCACAGGATTTTAAGATTTAGAGATAAAAGAAACCTTGGAAACCAGCTAGAGAAAACTCTCTCTGCCTTGCTTATATCTTACAGATGAAACTGAACAGGAGTCTTCCAAATCCAAAGCAGGTGCTTTATCCACTATTTCTGTAATGGTACTATCATTCTCTATCCAGATCATTCTCACCAAAATCCTTCCCTGAAGGATCTTAGCCCAGCCTCAAATAACTCCATCCAATCCAATCCTATACAAAATGCATATTTTTTTTCAAATGAATTACTGACCTCAAGGAGGCTGCATTCTTCTGGGGGTTAAAGGCAAGAGACATTTAAGGGTAAATGTGATTATTTCACTAACAACCAGAAAGGATCAGAGATGGAAGGTAGGAGTTCTAAGAGGCAGCAAAGGTGATGGAGTACAATAAAGTCATGGTGAACAACCATGGGAAACAGGATTAAGTCTCTCTTTTGTACCCTTAGAATAGTTATTTTTTGTATCATTTATTTGGCAATTGATTATGCACTGCCTTGTGAAATTTCTTGTACTGTTGTCTCCAACTATCATTTAATTCGTTATTACTTATATTTTCAATTATGCCTCATCTACTTAACTAGATTTGTAGTTGTAGTGACCCCATTTGGGGTTTTCTTAACAAAGACACTGGAGTGGTTTGGCATTTCCTTCTCCAGTTCATTTTACAGATGAGGAAACTGAGGCAAACAGTATAAAAGGACTTGCCCAGGGTCACACACAGTGTCTGAGGTTGAATTTGAACTCAGGTCTTCCTGACTTCAGGCCCAATTCTCTAGCCACAGCGCCACCTAGCTGCCCTCCTAATTAGATTCCAAGGCAAGGACCTAATCTTTGCATAGGAAGGAGCTAAGTGGAAACAGTGAGTGGCCAGAGTGCTGGAGCTGGAACTTTCTAGGTGTGTGACCCTCAGAAAATTACTTAACCTCTATTTTCCTCTGTTTTCCTAAATGCAAAACAGGGATAATAACAGGAACCTACCTCCCAGGGTGTTTGGGAGGATGAAATGCAATAATTATTAGCAAAGCCCATTGTAAATCTTAAAGCTCTATATAAATGCTGACTACTGTCATTATTATGGGTCCCCATAAGTCCCTTTAATTAAATATCTGCTGGGTTTCTTCTATATCACAAAATATCCAAATGATACCATGTTTCATGCATCAAGTATTTTCAGCATCTCAAGAAAAACTGCCTATATTGCAACACAGAACAATAGAATTTGAATCAAAGGGATCATTCAATCTACCCTCTTAAGAGATAGTGAAACTGAGGCCCATCAAAGCTAAATTGCCTAATACTGGCAATGGCAGAGCTGCAGTCTTTGGTGTTAGAAATCTATGACTAAAGGCATCAGACTACTCTTTTTAAAAAATGAAAATAATATGTAAGTATACTGATGACGGTGCCTCATCTTTGAGTGTTAGGGTGGGGTACGGGGTAGAGGATGGCTTGTGCTGGACCTCTGACATGGGGAACTCCCGGTCAATCCATCTGTTAATTTTCAGTCTTAGACAACTAGGGGAGAAGGGGTGTGAAAAGACTGAAAGATTAAATAACTTGGTCAAGGTCACAGAATTAGCATGTATCTGAGGCGAAATCCAGGTGTTCCTGACTCTGAGGCTGGTCCTCTCTCTATCCATTAAGACAAGGTCTAGATTTTAATCTGTATCTTCAGGACTGGGCACAAAGCTAATGTATGTGCTCCATAAATATTCACTGACAATGACCTTGGGACAAGTCGATTCACCTCTGAACCCCAGTTTCCTCACCTATAAAATGGAACTAAAAATACTCCCTACACCTCATGGTGTTTCTGTAGTAAAAGCAAAACTTTTTTGCCCTGTAAACCTTGCAAGCACTGTATAATATGAGCTATTATTGTCTATGTAGTGAATTTCTTTTTTTTTTTAATCCAATGACTTGTTTATTTACTTTTAATTTACAAGATTCAGTTCCACAATCCCTTGAGTTTCAGATTTTCTCCCCTCCCTTCCCCCCTTTGCCCATGGTGGCATGCAACCATGTATAGGATCTGCAAATACTTTCACATTGTACAACAGTCTGGTTGTATAGAAGGGTTGTAACCAATGAGTAAACACTGGGAAAAAGGAAACAAAACCAAACATGGAAAAGAGCGATAGCATGTAGGTAGCTTCAGTCTCCATTTAAACTCTAGTCTTTCTAGATCTTACTCTGAATGTAGACATCTCCTTCCATCCTGAGACTTGTAGAGTTGTCTTATAGCTGTGTGTTGCTGAGAAGAGTCCAGTTCGTCAAGGTTGGTCATCACACATACAATGTGTCTGTCATTGTGTACAAATTTTTCCTGGTTCTGCTCTTCTCACTCAGCATCAGTTTGTATAAGCCTCTCCAACGTATTTATGAAGTCCATCTCCTTCCCATTTCTTATAG
>JAQQSV010020084.1:0-11057 GCA_028646515.1 Pseudochirops corinnae | reverse complement strand
CTCGGTTAGTTTTTGAAGCTCCTTTTCCATATGCTCAGATTTCATTTTTAGTTCACACATTTTACTTTTTAAGGAGCTGTTCTCTTCATTGTAATGTTTTTCTAATTTCATAATTTTGTTTTGGTAGGAGGTGTTGATTTTATTTTCTACCTCTCTAACCCAGATTTCAAAGTTCTTTTTGAGCTCATCTAGGAATGCTTTCTGTGCCTGAGACCAGGTCATAGTCCCTGTTAAGGCTTCAGCTGCAGGTGTGAAGTCAGTACTCTCTCCTTCTGAGTTTGATTCCTCCCTTTAACCATAATAGGATTACAGAGTCTTTGTCTTTGTCTTTGTAGCCTGCTTTCTTCCCATTTTGAGGCTGGACCTTATTCTCACCCTTCCTCTGGGGTTCCTAAGCCTTTACTACTTAAAATTTTCCTCTGGGGCAATAATTACTGTGTTTTTGGGTTGGGGTGGGGGGGATATTGGAGCAGCTGAGGTGCAGTCTGTCATCTCAGTCCCCTGAGGTTCAGCTAGGGGCTTTTTAAATTTCCAGGCTGTGAATGAGTAGTCCAGGGGGTAGCTGCTGCCCCTGCTGTGGGCCCTCCCTTTGTTTCTTACCCAGCTCAGTTTGTCCCTGCCCTGTAGTGATATGTCTAGGAGTGGCCCTTGTGGTTGGTGGGTCAGTAGGCCATGTCTAACGATGGCTTCTCAGCAGGCCACGGATCTCCGGGGCTGCCTGGTGGCTTGCGCCAACCCTTTGGGTGTCTGGGGCCTTCCTGGTAGGTCGCGCTTCCACACCAGGTCTCTGGGCCTGCCTCGTTCCTATTCTAATACAGGTTAGTCTACATAACCCCCGTGGCTCCCATCTTCTGTGATTCCATGACTATTTGATTTTTCCAGTTCCCTCTGAGCATGGCCATGATTGCACCATACCTTTAGAATTAGATCTAGTTACTGAATTCTTAGAAGGCAGACTTGCCATTTTCTTAAGGTCTTTATTCCAACCTAAGCTCTCAGACAAAGGTAGAACCATCTGGAAATGTACAAAGGCATCCTCCAGGTGGCCTGATGATGCCTGCCCCAAAGAGGCACTGCACGAGCAGGAGAGTGTGCTAGGATGACACAAGCCAGGCTAAGACTGGAAGCATTCATATGTTTATTGCATGCATGCTAAGCAAGTCTCAACTAAGCATCTGAGGGTCCAAGTTTATATACTAAAGCTAAAGCACTTACATCATACTTTCTCATGGGAAACTTCACGTAGTTTGCAACATGAGGCACCTAACTTGCAACTTTGCCGGAGGCTACTCCCCTGGGACTCTTCCTTGCTTTATTATCTCATGCGCCACTACTTTATCTGTATTGCTTAAGTGCCTAGGGTTTCAGGGACCACCAGAATGTTCCAAGCCTCCCCTGCACAGGGGATGAGTAACAGTGGGGTAGTGAGTCAACATCCTGAGACTTCAAGCCCCGGTCGGGCGAAACAGGCTCAAGGGGATGTTTGATCTGGATTCATGCCCATGGCAGACCCCTCAGAGCTAACCTCGACATTGCCCTCTACAGTCTGACCTTTCATTTTTATGTAGTATTAGGAGGCAAAGGTGTATACTTTTTCAAAAGGGAGGTATCAGATACTAGTGTTTCTCCATCCATGTTATCTGTGTCAGTCAATGTCCATTCTCCTGGTATGCTACTTCTTCCTCTTGATCTGACCGTATCCACTCCCCCACTCAAACAACTCAGTGGCTCTTTATTACCTGTAGATACCTATTACATATACATACCTATACATGTATATACACATATGCTTATACACACACATGCTCCTTTCAGCTTTTAAAGCCCTTCTCAACCTGAATGTTGCTTACCTTCACGTACCTTTTAGCCCAGCCATATTAACCCACACTCTTATTTCTCCCACATGACTCTCCGTTACCACATCTATATACAGGCCATCCATTATGCCCAGATTGTATTCTCTCCACACCACGGTCTGATTCAGTCCCTCACTTCTACATTCTACCTTCTGCATAAAGCCTCTTCTGATTCCCTCCCTTCTAAACTACCTTGTATTTAACTATTTTGAATTTATTTGCATTTACTCTGATTATTCTTATTTATTTCTCTTGTACGTGGCACAGTGCTTGCAATACAATAGGCACTTACTGAATCCTTATTGATTAATTGACCCTTTTCTTGAACTCCATATAGCTGACCCTCCATCTCCTAGCTATGTACATTTTCACTGGCTCTCCTCTATGCTTATACTTCTCTACCTCCTGCTTACCCTGACTTTATTCGAGTTCTACCTAAAAACCCACTTTCTACAGGGAGCCTTCATGCTTAATTCTCATACCTTCCTTCTTGTGATGATCTCCAATTTACATGACATATAGCTTTTTTGTACAGAGTTAAGTGTATGTTATCTCCCTCATCAAACTGAGTACAAGGACTTCTTATATCTTTCCTTCTATCCTCTGAGCTTACCACAGTGACTTCAATAAAAGTCTATTGACTTACTAACTGACTGAACTCTCCCATTAATAGAAACTTCTATTTTTAAGAAAATGTTTAAGACCACAGAGTGTTTGAGACCCATTGAAATGGGTTTAGGTAGACCTACTCACCTGATGAAACAGGTTGCCTTATCCATGGGGCAAAAATGGAGCCAGAAGTTCTACTCACTGAACTTTGAAGACCAAGAATCATATGATTATATATTCAGAGTTGAATGTGACCTTAGAGGACTTCTAATCCAACATTTATTTTACAGATTAGGAGACTAAAGTCAGAGAAGCTATGTGACTTTGCAAAGGACAGAGGAGCTCTTTTAGGAGAGCAACATAGGTAGGTATCAGTCTCTGATTTCAAATCTAATTATTTTTCTACTGTACCTGCCCATCCAAAAGAACTTTCTGTGATCTGAAGATCATCTTCCACAGTCAGAACTCTCATGTGACATTCCTGGTTGTACTATTTGTTTGCATTTCTCTTCTGCTCCTGTGTTGGAACTACTTAGTCTTATCCCCAGGCATGCTGCTCTAGTTTGGAACAGATAGGTGAAAACGCTTATAAAGGAATTATTTTGCCCAAGGTTGTAGGTGTCAGCTACAGCCCCAATTTGTAGGATGGATGCTGCCCTTGTAACAGAACCTTTTCTCCCCCACTCTATCTTTTCATGCTCCTTTGGGGTCTACTCTGTTAAGTTACTATCTTTCTTTACACACACCACATTAAAAAAAAGATAATGCATTCATCAATGATTGGATCATTAGATTTTTCTGTGAAATCACTCTAAGTATGAATAACTGATCCATCAGGGGAACAGTAAACAACTCCTGCATCATCTTTAAATGACCCTGTAACACTGACTAGGATGCAGCATCCTGATATCCCAGTAACTCTGGCTAAAACCTAGCATTAAAGAGATTTACCTGACCTACTTGCTGAAAATATCTTAACCTTATGTGAGACTAAAAATTAGAAAATATTGTTTAGAGTACAAGTTCTCAATGCAGGCAACCTAAGTGTCAGAACTCTCAATTGAGCAAATACATAGTAATTGCTGACCATGTTCAAGTCACTGTTACATACTGAGAACATAAAGAAGAAAATAAAAAAGCACCTGCCCTCAGGGAACTTGCATTTTAATGAATGAATACAAGAAAAAGAGGTACAGAGAGAGAATGACTATGTGAAAGGCAATAGCATGAATCAAAATTGTAAAGAGAGTAAGAGTCACTCTGTGGGAAGGGTGAGGAGAAACAATTGACAACTGAAAAGAGTATGCCTGGAGCAAGATGACATCTTCTATAATTCAATAGGATATTAAATTAAAGCTGAAACAACAGTTAGACTCTTAGGCACATTTAGCAAAAAGTTGGAGAAATTTTGCTAAGCAAAAAAAAAACAACAACCAAAAAAGATCAGTCCAAGGAATCTATCCTCTGTATCTCTGAATGGAATGAAACAGAATGAAGTAGTCAAAAGAATACTAGGCTGGAAGTTAGGGGGTGTGCTTTTTACTTTTTTTGCTTTAGGAAAACCAGTTCTATACAAAATCCTACTCCAATGCTGCCCTCGGATAACACTAGGTTTTATACATAAACTAGTTCCTATTGTTTCAAACTGAGTGCACAAATATTTTTAAACAACTTCTATGTGCCAGGCACAGTGTTGATCACTGGAAATAGAAAAATGAGCAAACAAAGAAAAACAGCCCTTCCCTCCAAGGGCTCATACTCTTTTTATTTCTTCAAATTTATTATCTATTTAATTTTTACATTCTTGATTTTAAATTCGGAGTTCCAAAATTTTTCCTTTAATCCAGCCCCTCCTACACACATTGATAAGACAAGCAATGTGATAGCAATTATTTGTGCAAAGTCATGCAAAACATATTTCCATATTAGTCATTTTGAAGAAAAACAAGGCAAAAATATATACTTTAATTTGCACTTGGAATTCGTCAGTTTTCTCTCTGGAGGTGGTTAGCATTTTTTTGTCATGAGTTCCTTGAAATGATTATAGAACATTGTATTGATCAGAGTAGCTAAATCTTTCACAGTTGATCATCACTATAATATTGCTGTGCCTATGTACAATGATCTCCTGACTCTGTTTACTTCACTCTGAATTAGTTTATATAGGTCTTTCCAGGTTTTTCTGAAGCCATTCTGCTTCTCATTTCTTGTAATTTCATCACAATCATATGCTACAATTTTGTCAATTTTGATTTCCAATTCTTTGCCAAGATAAAAAGAGCCTCTATAAGTGTGTGTGTGTATATGTGTGTGTATGTGTACATGCACACTTTCCCTTTTTCTTCAGTCTCTTTTTGGGTGCAGATTTTGTAGTTACATTGCTGGCTCAAATAGTCCATCTGTACAGTTTTATAGCATTGTATCATAGTTCCAAATTATTTGTCAGAATGGTTGAGCTAGTGCATAATTCTACTGATGGTACATTTGTATACCTTTTTCCCACATCTCCTCAAGTATTTGTCATTTTCTTTTTCTATTACATTAATGAATCTGATAAGGGTGAGGTAGTACCTCAGAGTCCTTTAATTTACATTTCTCTAATCAATAATGTTTTAAAGCCTTTTTTCATGTAACTATTTATTTTTGGTTTTTTTTTTTTGGAAGGGTGAAGGTAGGGCACTTGGGGTTAAGTGACTTGCCCAAGGTCACACAGCTAGTTTTGTGTGTGTGTGTGTGTGTGTGTGTGTGTGTGTGTGAGAGAGAGAGAGAGAGAGAGATGTATGCGTGTGCATGCGCATGCACGTGTTAAGCGTCTGAGGTCGTATTTGAACTCAGGTTCTCCTGACTCCAGGGCTGGTACTCTATTCACTGCACCACCTAGCTGCCCCATGTAACTATTGATGAATTTCTTTTCTTCTGAAAACAGCCTTTTAATATACTTTGACCATTTTTATCAATTGAAGAATGCCTCTTTTTTAAAAATTTGACTCAGTTCCCTATATATGAGAAATGACTCTTTTATCAGATAAACTTGTTGTAGGTTTTTTAAATATTATTTCAATTTATATGTTACCTCTTAGTAAAAAAAAATGCTTTTTTTCCTAATTATGCCTTTTAATTAGCTCTATTTTTGCTTTGTCTGAGATCATAATTGCTCCATTTGCCTTTTTTTTACATCAGCTAAAACATAAAAGATCTGCTCCAGCCCATATTTGAATTCTGTGTGTGTCTTTCTATTACAAGTGTATCTCTTGTAAACAAAATATTTTTGGGGTGGATAGGTGGCAGAGTAAATAGAGCACTAGCCCCAAAATCAGAAGAATCTGAGTCCAAATCTCACCTCAGACACTTAACACTTACTAGCTGTGTGACCTTGGGCAAGTCACATAACTCCAACTGTCCTGCCCTCCCCACTTCAAAAAAAAAAAAAAATATATATATATATATATATATATATATATATATATAGGGATTCTGGTTTCTAATCGATTCTGCTGTCTACTACCATTTTAGGAGTATATTCCTTACATTCACATTTGCAGTTATGATTACTATATATTGCCTTCCATATTATTGTCTTTTGTTTATCCTTCTCTCTCTCACATTTTACCTTGTCCCTTCTCAAAAATATTTTGCTTCTGAACACTGCCTCCCTTAATCTCTCTTTCCTTTTATGAGCCTCCCCCCTTTCTCTGATCTCTTTCCTCTCCTACTTCCCTGTTAGGTAAGATAAATTTTTATATCAGTTCAAACTCTGTGTGTGTGTGTGTGTGTGTGTGTATACACATAAATACATGAATGTGTGTGTCTATTCCCTCTTTGAATCAATTATAATGAAAGTAAAATTCAAGGAGTGCCTACCACTGCTTTCTTTGCTTTTCCCTCCACTATTAAAGCTCTTTCCTGTGTGCTCTTTTATGTGAAATAATTTCCCCGTTCTTCCTCTTCTTTCCCCCTTTTCCTAGTGCTTCCTTCTTCCCCATTCCTTCATTTTTTGGAGATCATCTGAACCTAAATGACTCAAACCAATGTCCTCTGTCAAGGTAGATTCCTTCTAACAGCTCTAATAATGATAAAGTTCTCAGAAGTTACATGTATCATCTTACCAATATAGGAATGTAAATATTTTAACCTTTTTGAGTTTTTTTTTTCATGTTTACCTTTTCATGCTTCCTTTGAATCTTGAGTTTGAATGCCAAATTTTCTATTCTACTCTAGTCTTTTCCTGATGAGTGCTGGATGGGATATTATTGGTTGCAATCCTATTTTTGAGGACTTCCAGAATATCATATTCTAAAATGTCTGTTCTTTTAATATGGAAGCTATTAAATCTTGTGTGATCTTAACTGAAGTTTTATGATATAAGAAATTGTCTGGCTGCTTGCAGTATTTTCTCTTTGACCTGAGTGACCTGAAATTTGGCTATAATATTCCTGGGAATTTTCATTTTGGGAACTCCTTCTGGAGGCAATCAATGGATTCTTTCAATTTCTATTTTACACTCTGGGGTTGAAAGTATCAGGGAATTTTTCTTTGAAAATTTTTGAAATGTTATATCTAGGCTCTTTTTTTGACCACGGATTTCAGATAACCCAGTACTTCTTAAATTATTTCTCCTTAATCTGTTTTCAAGTTCAATTGTTTTCCTGATGAAATATTTCAGATTTTTTTCAATTTTTCTTTCTTTTGCCTTTTTTAAATTGTTTCTTGATGTCCATGGAGTCATTAGATCACATTCATCCAATTCTAATTTTAAAAGAATTATATTCTTTAGTGAGATTTTGTGCCTTTTTTTTTTTTCCATTTTGTCAATTCTGCTTTTTAAGAAATTCTTTCCTTCAACGATTATTTTTTGCTTCTTTTACCACTTCACTAATTCTGGTGTTTGTTTTTTTCTTTTTAATAACATTATCTCATTTGATTTTTTTATTTTATTTTCAGGGAGAAGGAAGGGCAATTGGGGTTAAGTGACTTGTCTGAGGTCACATGGCTAGTAAGTGTTAAGTATCTGAGGCCTGATTTGAACTCAGGTTCTCCTGACTTCAGGGCTGGTACTCTATTCACTAAACCACCCAGTCACCACAGTTCTGGTTTTTAATGTGTTACTTTCTTCTGTAGCTTTTTTGACTCTTTAATTAAGTTGTTAATTTCATTTTCATGATTTTCTCCAATCACTCTCATTTTTTTCCCTAATTTTTCCTCTATCACTCATGTCTTTCTTTAATGCTTCCAAAATTCATATTGGGTTTGGGCCCAATTTGTATATTTCTTAGAGCCTTTGCTTATAGCTATTTTCACATTTTTGCCTTCTTCTGAGTTTTCATATTGATCTTCCCTGCAACTGTTGTAGCTTTTCATTGTCAAGTTTTTTGGTTTGGGTTTTTTGTTTTGTTTTGTTTTTTTGCTATTTGCTCATTTTTCAGCCATTTCTTGATTTTAATTTTATCTTAAAGTTGTATTCTGCTCACCTGTGAGTGGCAAGATACTGTCCCAAGCTTCAGTCTTTTTTTCTTTTTTTTTGTGCTACTGTTTTCAGAACTAGTTCTGGGAGTTTGCAAGTCTTCAATGCTGCCAAGGTGGAGTGATACTGGAAGACGTGTAGTCACTGCTCTCTTCTTTACTCAACAAGGGCCCCTGCTCCCCTGCAGCCACAAGTGCTAGTGTTCCTCTCTTTCCCTGACCTGCAATCACAAATCAAAAGCACTTCTCCCCACCTGACACTGTGAATGGGCTCAAGAAATGCTAAAGAGCTTTCAATCTTGCACTTAGTGTTAGTTCAGGGTCCTCATAATCTTTTTATGATCAGTTGTTGAACCCTTCCTTACTATTTTTGGGCTGACAGCTCCAGATGCTACTGCTGATATCACAATTACCTACAAAGCCCACTACTGGTATTACCACTGTGTGCATTTTGGATACCCACTAGGGTCTCACAGACCTCTCCAGATGATCTCCAAAGATGTTTTAGGATTACAAAATGTCTCACTGTGACTTTGTTGGCTCTACCACTCCAAAATTCAATTTGAGGCATTATTTCAAGGTTGTTTGGAGGGGTATATTGAGGGAGTGTGGCTAGCTTGCTGACTCAGTTCTACTTGGCTCTACCAGGAGCTCACATTCCAATGGGTTTGGAATTATTTTTTCATTACTATATTCTGCTGTCTAAATTTCATTCTTGGTAAATTAAAGCTTCTGTTCATGATGAAATGCTACTACCTACATTTTTTCCCTCTTTTAATTATATGAGTTATATACTTCTATTGTAGTTCTGCCATTGCAAAACTAAGTGTCTTAATAAGCGGGGTTTTTTTGCCCATATTATTAAAAAATAAGTTTTAGCTATATGAATGCATTGGTTTGTAAGAAGCCAAATTATAAATTTTACCCTAAGCAAACCCTAGAGTATAGCATTTGAACTTATTAAAGATAGTCTAACAACAAGGCATGTGATACCACTATGTCACCACAAGAATATTCTGAGAGGTCAACGCCTGACAAGGAAGTAAAATCATAAACCACAAACTAGAAGCTTAACCCAAAGGCAAAGGACCTCAATCATCTGCCCTCCTTTGACTACACTCAAGATCAGTGACCCATACAGTAGTGAAGCCACAGCAGAGTTACTGGATACCATGACTGAAACAATGTCTAAAAAGATCAAGACAGCATGAACGTGCAGCACTAAAATATTTATTAGTGGACCCAATTTATTATGACTTATTTGCATAGCTAAATGAGAAGTAAGTATCCAAAAATAAAGGAGGAGGAGACATCATAGTGAAGCACCTTAAAAACCACAGAGATCATTCAGTCAGGACTGACAGATGTGACGCCACAATAGGATATTATTAGATCAAATAGCTTCCTGGTTTTTAGATCCACCAGAAGATGAAAAAACTGGGTCAAGTGAATCTCAGAAGCATGCGAGATGACAAGAAGAAAGTTAGGGATCACTCACTTCTCAGATGGAAGAATCAAGAAAGGTCTGAAACACATGTTCTAAAATTAAAGGCCAAAGTGAAAAGGTCTGCTTTTTAAGAATTCTAATTACAGAAGTGTTATAAGTGAAGGGAAAGTTCAGTTTGGTGGAGGAGAAGGGAGTATATCAAGAGAACCAGATTTACTTCACAACTCTGCCACTGAGGTACTTTTTACCTGGTCCTTGGTCTTTCAAGGATTCCCAAGTTTATCTTTTTTTGCTTGTTTTTATTTTTTAATTAACTTTCGTTTGTTTTTAGTTTACATCATTCATTTCCACAAGATTTTGAGTTACAAATTTTCTCCCCATCTTTCCCCTAAAGCAGCGATCCCACTTTATACCCTCTCCCCCAATCTGTTCCCTCCTATGTCCTCACCCATCGCCCCTCTCAGTTTCTGGTAGGGCAAGAAGGATCTCCCCACCCAAGTGCCTGTATATCTTATTTCGCAGTTGCATGTAAATAATAATAATTATCATTGTTATTATTATGTTTTTTAAACATTTGATTTTAAAACTTTAAATCCTAGATTCTTTCCCTTCCTCCCTCGTCGCTCACCCCCACTGGGAAGAAAAGCAATTCAATATAAGCCATGTGTGTGTACTTATGCAAAACATCTCCACAATGGACATGTTGTGAAAGACTGACTATATTTCACTCCATCCTATCCTGCCCTCCACTTGTTCTATTCTCTACTTTGTCCCTGTCCCTTTACAAAAGTGTGTGCTTCTAACAACCCTTCCCCTGCTACCCTCCCTCATCCCCCCTCTCATCCCCTTCTCCCCTACTCTCCTGTAGGCCAAGATACCCAAGTTAGAGTGTATGTCATTCCCTCCCTAAGCTAAATTCAATGAGAGTAAGGTTGACTCTTTCCCTTTTGCCTTCCTGTTCTTCCTCTCCATTGTAACAGTTATCCCTTGCCACTTCTATATGAAAAGATTAACCCCATTCTGTCGCTCCCTGTCTCCTCTCATTCTATTCCTTTCCCACTTCTCAATTTCACCTTTTGAAATATTATCCCATCCTATTCAATTGATCCTGTGTCCTCTACATACCCATATATACACACACTCACATATGTACTCATATGCATATATACTCTGCTATACAGACATATGTTTATACACACACACACACACACACACACACACACAAACACACACACACACATTTATATTCCCTTCAACTATCCTCATCCTAAGAAAAGTTTCGTAAGTTACATTATCATTTTTCCATGTAGGCATGTAAATAGTTCAACTTTGATAAGTTCCTTATGATTTCTTTTCCCCATTTACCTTCTCATGCTTCTTGTATTTGAATGTCAAACTTTCTATTCAGCTCTGATTTTTTCATCAAGAATCCTTGAAAGTACTCCACCTCATTGAATGACCATATTTTCCCCTAAAACATTATACTCAGTTTTGCTGGGTATGGGATTCTTGGTTTTAATCTTAGTTCCTCTGATCTCTGGAATATCATATTCCAGGCCCTTTGATCCCTTAATGTAGAAGCTGCTAGATCTGTGTTATCCAGATTGTGTTTCCACAATATTCAAATTTTTCTTCTTGGCAGTTTGTAATATTTTCTCCTTGATCTGGGAACTCTGGAACCTGGC
>JAQQSV010020083.1:0-11057 GCA_028646515.1 Pseudochirops corinnae | reverse complement strand
TTGTACACAATCACAGACACATTGTATGTGTGATGACCAACCTTGATGAACTGGACTCTTCTCAGCAATGCACAGTTATAAGACAACTCTACAAGTCTCAAGATGGAAGGAGATGTCTACATTCAGAGAAAGATCTAGAAAGACTAAAGTTTAACTGGAGACTGGAGCAATCCATGCTATTGTTCTTTTTCAAAAAGAAAAAAGAAAAGGAAAAAAAAGAAACAGAAACCTATGACTCTCACAGTGGGAGGGACTTTCCAAAGACAGGAATAGGAAGGATGTAAGAAGAAGGCAGAACAGGGAGAAGCTAAAGACCATATAAATAGTTGAGCACAGCTGGGACAGAGAAGAGCTGAGAAGGGGAAAACTTGTGGTGTCCAGCACTCTGTTTGTCTGTTCTGTCTGTGTTGATTTGTATTTGTGATATTTTGTACAGAAGCCCTGGGACCTTATTGGAAGCCCTGAAAAAGGATTTTCTGGTTGTCTTTTTACAGGAGTCCTGGAGGAGGGTTTCAGAGGTCCTGGGACTATATTGATAATTTGTGTTGAGTTCTCAGACTTTGTGGATCTGTGTTGATTTCACAGGCAGAAAATGAATTGATGATGGTGGCAGCCATGTGCATGGATGTTGTTTTGTTTCTGTTAAGCTTTGTCTTCCCAGAAACAAAAATTGCAAAGGATTTGAGGTGGACTGGACACTGTGAGCTTCAATATAGAGCAGGAACTGGATGAGGAATTAGATGAGGAGCTGAGAGCTGCCTGTCTATGGATGCAGGTGACAGTTGGGTAGATTCAGGCAAGAGCTAGACCCAAACAAGAGGAACCATGGAATCTGAGAGCCAGCCTCTAGTCAAGATGAAAAGATCTCTCCTTGGGTACTTAGTGCTGACTGAGAAGATCATGATTTACTGTGGCCTAGGGATGGGAGAACTTTGTACTTTGTAAGTTGTACCTCTTAAGGATGAGTTAGTTAAGGATGATTGGAAACTAATCTTCATTCAAGAAGAAAGAAGACTTTTTGACTGAGAGATTAAGACAATGTAACCTGGGGTGGGGAAACTTTGACCTTTATACTTTGTGTCATTTAAGGAGGATTGCTTCTTAAGGATGATTGAGTTAAAGACTTACTGAATGATATCTTTTATTTAAAACTATGTGGCCACTTTAGTGATAAGTTGTTATGTTATTTCACTGTGAATGTTGTACTTTGATTTCTGTGAATGTTTTGCCTTAGTTTACTACTGAATAAATAGAGAGTTCATTGTACTATGTGATCAGAACCTTAAAGCTATTCATAGTAGCAGTCCTATAGAAAGCTGCTCATGCTTGGCTTTACAATACTTTGCTCACATAATGAGAAAACACTACTCATTGGAAAAAATCCTGTTGTTAGGAGAATTTGAAGGCAAAAGGAAAAGGAGCCACCAGAGGATGAGATGGAGTATCATGGAACCAATGAATATGAACTTGGAAAGACTTTGAGGAATAGTAGAGATTAGAAGGGCCTGGCATAGTAAGGTCCATGGGTCACAATCAGATGTGATTGAATAACTGAACAACAACAAAATTATTTCATTGGCATTGGAACTCTCAATGAAGAACTTTTTCTGTCAGTGCACATCAATAACTTTAAGTCCCAAAGAATTTCCAGATACACTAAGGTGGTTAAGTAAGAGGCCCAGGTTTACAGAGTCAGAATGTATCAATATAGGACTGGAATCTCTGTCTTTTTGACTTCTAGGTGGACTATCTAGCCATTAGTGTACCATCCTGCATCTCAACATTTTGGTTCTTACATCCATTAATCCTCTTTACCATATCTCTGTATGTATGTGTTTACACACAAATATATTGTGTTAATTGTGAAAAGCCCTAATAGAGGGGTAGAGGTAATTAAAAAAAAAAGAGCAGTGCTCAAGGTTGATACTTCTCATGATGTTGCCCTATGTGAAGTTGTTCCTTTATTTAGCAGGCAATTACAATTTTAAATAGACTATTTATAAAAATAATGCCTATCCTGGGAGATCTTTGAAAGTAGGGAAGATGAAAATCTGTTTTGGCTGACTAGGTACTGAATTGCCTACAGGAAGACTTAACCAAATCTTTTTGAAGGTCCCTTTCAACTTATTAATCTATACTTTCAACCTGGAAAGTATCAAGATTAATTTAAGGTCTTTTCTATAGTAGCTAGCTTCAATAAACATACAAGATGGATCTACCCTGAGATACTTACACTATAACTTACACAAGTTTTATCCTAGTTTTCCACTGACAGGGAGAATTATTACATAAATGGAAATTATACTAGAGGTATATGTGTAGGTACACCAAAAGAGACCACATAGTACTGTAGAGAGAAGACTAGATTTGTAGTCAGATTCTGTAAGTTCTAATCACAGCTTTGTCATTCATCATTTATGTGACCACCTTAAGCAATATATTTCATTTCTCAATGCCTCAATTTATTTATCCCTAAAATGGGGGGGGGGGTTGGGATCATGGGGGCACTGCAACTTTTGTCCACTAACCATTCTTCATCAGACTGCTCGGTTCACTCCCAAGTGTCATTTTTGCATTCCTGATAGCCTGAAGACAAGAAGCTGTCAGAAATATTTTCTAGAAGTACAACTGCCTATAGGGTATATCAGTTTCTGATAGTAATTATAGAAGGGGAGATATGTTTTATGATTTTCTAATTTCTATGTTATTTTAACTTCAATGATCAAAGGAATTTTAATTAGATTTTAGGGGTCATGAGCACCTATTGCATTAAAAATAAAAGTCTTGGGAGATGAAGCCAAGATGGCAGAGTAAAGCTAGGGATTCACCTGAGTTCTCCTCCAAACCCATCAAATACCTTTTAAAAAGACTCTAAAAAATTTCTAGAGCAGCATGAATCACAAAAAAGATAGTGAAACAAATTTCCAGCCCAAGACAACTTGGAAGTTTGGCAAGAAAAACCAGTTTCACAAGGGTGAGTATAGTCTGGAACAGGGCACACTAGTGCAGACTTGGCCCAAGAAAAGATGAAACCAGTCTCAGGGTGCCTGAATCATTTGCAGCAGTGGTTGTTTCCAGCCCTATCATGCCACAGATGCCAAAGACACCTTGGAAGGTCAGCAGGAAAAGTCTATTGTACGTGGATGAGAGATGAACACAGTCCAGCACAGGTCATATCAGCATAGATTGGTCTCCAGAAAACCAGAAGCAGACCTTGTCAGTGACTGAATTAGAAACAGCAGTGGCAGTAGCTTCTTCCAGAGCTCCCAACCCATAGGTAGTAAGGGGTTCAAATAACTGGTCGGAAGGAGATTTTAGGGGTGGTTTTGCTAGCAGTGTGGCAGAACTCTGTTGCTTTGCCCATACTCAGATCTGAGTCCTGGGTGGTGGTCCCAGGAAGAGGATGAGGACTAGCATAGCAGAGCTTGCACCCATAGTGGAGGGAAGACCTTCCTCACAGTTCAAAGGAAGAAAAGAATGCTTTTGCTCACTCATAGAACAGAGCACAGGCAAGGAGAGTACTAAACACCTCTCCTTAGATCATAGCACTTTGGAAGAACTGAAAACTCTGAAAAGAGCTGCACAAACCCCTTGAAATTTGGGACAGTGTGCCCTCCACCCTGGAAACAGAGCCCTACTTCAGCAAAGATTTAGAAGTCAACTAATAAGCTGGGGGGGAGGGGCAGGACAGGAAAAAAAATCCTGACTATTGAAAGTTACTGTTGTGACAAGGAAGATCAAAACACATACTCAGAAGAAGACAACAAAGTCAAAGCTCTGACATCCAAAGCCTCCAAGAAAAATATGAATTGGTCTCAGGCCATGGAAAGCTCAAAAAGGATTTTGAAAATAATGTGAGATAGAAGAAAAAATTGGAAAGACAGATGAGAGTGATGCAAGAAAACCATGAAAAATGAGTCAACAGCTTGCTAAAGGAGACAAAAAATATTGAAGAAAATAACACCTTAAAAAACAGAATAGGCCAAATGGTAAAAGAGGTCCAAAAAGTCAATGAAGAGAAAAACATCTTAAAAAGAAAAATTGGACAAATGGAAAATGAAGTCCAAAAGTTCAGTGAAGAAAGTAAATCCTTAAAAATTAGAATGGAGCAAATGGAAGCGAATGACTCTATGAGAAATCAAGAAATTATAAAACAAAACCAAAAGAATGAACAAATAAAAGACAATCTGAAATGTCTCACTAGAAAAACAACTGACCTGGAAAAGAGATTTAGGAGAGATGATTTAAAAATTATTGGACTACCTGAAAGCCATGATCAAAAAAAGAGCCTATATATCTTCTTTCAAGAAACTATAAAAGAAAACTGACCTGATCATCTAGGACTAGAAGGTAAAATTGAAATAGAAAGAATCCACCCATCACCTCCTGAAAAAGATCCCAAAATGAAAACTCCCAGGAATATTATAGCCAAATTCCAGAGTTCTCAGGTCAAGGAGAAAATATTCCAAGCAGCCAGGAAGAAGCAATTCAAGAATTGTAGAGCTGCAGTTAGGAAAACAAGATTTAGCAGCTTCTATGTTAATGGATTGGAGGGTTTGGAATATGATATTCCAGAGGGCAAAGAAACTAGGACTAAAATCAAGAATCACCTGACCAACAAAACTAAGTATATTCCTTTTGGGGGAAAAATGGATATTTAATGATATAGAGGACTTTCAAGTATTCTTGATGAAAAGACCAGAGCTGAATAGAAAATTTGGCTTTTAAATACAAGACTCAAGAGAAGCATAAGAAAAGTAAACAAGAAAAGGAAATTATAATGGACTTAATAAAGTTAACTGTTTACATTGCTATATAGGAAGATGATTTATGTAACTCAGAAGACCTTTCTCATTGCTATGGTAATTAGAAGGAGCATATATAGGCAGAAGGCTGTAAAGGTAAGCATGAACAGCTTTCCAGAGGACTGCTGTTGTGGATAGCTGTAAGGTTCTAATCACAAAGTATAGTGAACTCTCTATTTATTCAGCAGTAAATTAAAGCAAAACATTCACAGAAACCAAAGTGAAGCATTCACAATCTTATAACATAACAACTTATTGCTAAAGTGGCCACATAGTTTTAAAGTTTAACAGATATCATTCAGTAAGTCTTTAACTCAGTCATCTTTAAGAAGCAGGCCTCCTTAAGGGATACAAAGTACAAAGGTCAAGACTCTTCACCCTTAGGTCATAGTAAATCATGATCTTCTCAGGCAGCATTAAGTACCCAAGAAGAGGTCTTTTCATCTTGACTTGAGGCTGGCTGATTCCATGGTTCCTCTTCCATGGCCCCCGCTCCGGCCTGAATCTACCCAACTGTCACCTGGATTCAAAGGTAGGCAACTCTCAGCTCCTCATCCAGCTCCTTGTCCAGTTCCTCATCCAGTTCCCATTCCATATTGAAGCTCAGAGTGTCCAGTCCATCTCAAGTCCTTCACAGTTTCTGTTTTTTGGAAGACAAAGCTTAACAGAGCCAAAACAACATTCATAAACATTGCCAGCACCATCATCCATTCACTGTCTTCCCGTGAAATCAACACAGACCCACATACAAGGTCTGAGAACTCAATACAAATTGTCAATTGAGTACCAGGACCTCCAAATCCCTCCTCCAGGATTTCTGTAAATAGACAAGAAAATCCTCTTTCAGGTCTTCCAGTAAGGACTCAGGGCTCCTGTATAAAGCATCACAAACAAAAATCAACACAAACAGAATAGTCAAACAGAGTGCCTGGCCACCACAAAGGGCCCTTTCTCAATTCTGTTCTTTCCTGGCTTGGGCTTCTCCTTATATATGGTCATCAGCTCCTCCCTGTTCTGCCCTTTCCTGTTGCATCAGCAAGTTCTTCCCATTGTGGGGTTCACAAGTTTTGTTTCTTAACAAAGACTTGATAAAATCAGGGCAAGGCTCAAAGACACTTGAACTCAATGTGCTAAATACTTTAGTAGCTGAAACAAGGTGGTAAGTACTTCTTTGCTTGTCATTACAAGGGCACAGTTATTAATTGAATATGAAGGTATGATAACTAAAAAATAAAATTAAGGGGTGAGAGAGGAATGTATTGGGAGAAAGAGAAAGGGAGAGATATAATGGAGTAAATTATCTCACAAAAAAGAGTCAAAGAAAAGCTTTTGCAGTGGAGAGAAAGAGGAAGGAGGTGAAGGGGAATCAGTGAACCTTACACTGATCAGAAATGGCTCAAAGAGGGAACAGCATACACATTTAATAGGCTATAGAAATCTACTTTGCTTACCCTACAGAAAAGTAGGAGGGGAAGTGGATAAGATAAAGTGTGTTTGTGTGTGTGTGTGTGTGTGTGTATGTGTGAAATGAGATAGAAGAGAGGGCAGATTGAGGGAGGGGGTAGCCAAAAGTAAAACATTTTTGAGGAGGGGTAGGGTGAAAGGAAAGAGAGAATATAATAAATAGGGGGAGGATATTATTGAGGGAAGAATTTGCACTAGTAACTGAAAAAATTTAAAAGCAAGTTTCTCTGCTAAAGGTCTCATTTCTCAAAGATGTAGAGAATGGAGTCAAATTTATAAAAGAAGAACCATCCCCCTAGACATAAATGATCAAAAGATATAATCAATTGTCAGATGAACTAATCAAAACTATATGTAGCCATATTAAAAAAATATCTAACTCACTAGTGCTTTGAGAAATGCAAATTAAAACAATTCTGAAGTACTACCTCATATCTATTAGATTGACTAATAGGATAGAAAAGGTAAATGACAAAAGTAGATGCAGGAAAAATGAGATGTTAATGTACTGCTTGCTGGAGTTGTGAACTGATTCAATCATTCTGTAGAGCTATTTGGAACTATTCCCAGAGGATTATAAAACCACCTTCTACCAATACCACTTCTAGGTCTTTAGCCTCAAAAAGATAAAAAAAAAAAAACAGAAAGAAAAAAGACCTATATGTATGCAAAATATTTATAGCATCTCTTTTCTGCGATAAAGAATTAGAAGTGGAGAGGGTGCCCATCAAATGGGGAATGGCAGAACAAATCATGGTATGTGATTATGACAGAATGCTATTGTACCATAAGAAATGATGAGCAAGACGCTCTCAGAAAAACCTGGAAAGACTTGTGTGAGGTGAGAGAAAGTGAAATGTACTGTGTACAAAGTGACAGCAGTATTGTAAGATGATCAACTGTGAATGACTTAGCTCTTCTCAGCATTACAATGATCCAACACAATTCTGAAGGACTTATGATGAAAAATGTTGTCCATCCTCAGAAGAAGAACTGTTGGTGTCTGAATACTGACTGAAGAATACTTTTTTTAAAATGTATTTTTCATGAGTGTTTTTTGTCATCTATGTTTTCTTTCACAGCATGACCATTATGGATCTGTTTTGCATGACTATACATGTATGACATATAGGGAATTGCTTGCCTTCTCGATGGGAGGGATTTGGAGAGGAAGGAAGGGAGAGAATTTGGAACTCAAATTTTTAAAAAGGAATGTTAAAATTGTTTTTACACATAACTAGGGAAAAATTAAGTACTAAATTAAAAAATAAAAATCTTGAACCTGCTTTATTAAGCTGAATTTAGGATTATCACTCCATACATTTGGTTCTGTAAATGATTTTATTTGTTGTTACTCTTTTTGTTTGTTTGTTTTTACAATGGACTCAGTTTCAATTAATTTTTAAAATATATGAAAAACATTGTGTAAGAAAAGAAGCCCTAGACAATGGTATGGATAGAAATATGTTATTTTTCCCTAGGATCAAAAGTCTTATCTAAATCCATCTTTTTGAATAAAGAAAAAAGTTCCTACTGATCCTGTCAGATTATTAAGATACATATAGAAGAAAGTTGTTTCAAAAATACAAGAAGTATTATTTGGTTACCGATGTCATCTATAGAAAAGTTGTATTCCCAAAAGAAAGACAATAAAACAATACATGTCTTTAAAGATGAAGCAATTAGAGGGGGAAGTAAATAAGATTTAAATTTTAAAAAACCCAGCAAGACACTTTCTTTAATAAATCTTTGTCATAATAAATTTAATACATATCTCTGTATATATAATATTTATAAAATATAAGATATGTATATATACATGTGCATACATATGTATATATGTGTGTGTGTGTATCTATATCTATCTAACAAAACTGTTAGTAAAATTATACTTGAGACTAGGCCAGTAAGGTCATTCTTCCCCACCAAATGTAAGACATTCCTATAAGCAAGCCCTTTACCTAACTGATTCCCAGTTACACATAGTTGGTCTCCTTCCCCACCTGGTTTTTCACATTACACACAAGTCTTTGTGTCCAGACTAGATGGATTGTTGAAATGAGTTTTACTAGCATGAAGGCCAAGGTTCCTCCAGTGCTCAGGGTATTTTAAGTATAAGTGCTTGTAGGGGGCAGGAAACAGGACATATGCTCAAGCATTGTGGTGGAGGGAGTGCCAAACTTACAGTGGTCTGCTATGCATTGGTATTTAGGTTACAATTATACTAGAGCATCTTCAATGACTTTCTGGGGATATCCCAGTTTCTGTTGGGGTCTTGAGGGACTAAACCACCTATGGACGGAATACCTTTGTTTAGATGGACTCGGGAGAAATCCCTTCTTCTTAGTCCTCAATTCATGTGCATGATCAGGAGGAATATAGTGTGATCTTGGATATTATGAATTCTTGGGAATCAACCTCTGTATAGTCACTTATAGTAACATCTATGCCGTTTTTTCTGAGTAGGGTCTATTTAGTTAAGTTTTTAGAACTATATTAGATAGGGAGAACTCAGATGATGCTAGATGTCTTCAGCAACAAGCTACTAATACTTGCTTCCCCATAGCATAGGAAGAAAAGTCAAAGGCTTATTAGGCTCTTCAGGTTTTGGAGAATCCTTGTTTCATGCCTAGATATCTTAATGGTTTCTATTTATCAAATTAATGTTAAGTCTACTTCTTTTGAGTAGGTACCATGGAAGACTTAAAGAAGGTTATTTTAGCTAGTTCTCCCCTTGAGCTTTTATGATCCTGCAGTGTGTGTGTGTGTGTGTGTGTGTGTGTGTGTGTGTATGTGTGTGTGTGTGTGTGTGTGTGTGTGTGTGTGTGTTTCTGGACATCTCTGGTTAAATGCACTAGGATGAGTGAAGCCTTTGGATGGGACTAACAGACACCAAGATTAAGTGACTATTGGGATTCTGGAGCCATAAACTCCCTGAAAAAACAACTCATTCACGCTCTAAAAAAAAAAACCAAACTACTTTCATTTTTTTTTTTGTTGTGGCTGCTACTTTATGGATGGCACAGGGCTAGATGATCATTTTCCATCTGTCATTACCCATGAAGAATTGGATAATGCAAGATGGGTTCTCTAACAAGAGAGTTAGGTAAGAAGAGCCTTCCATTGTCAGATGGAAATGCACATCTTTCATGAACTAATGCCCTTCTTGAAAAAGTTGTGATATTGCTGGAAGCTGAGATTTCTAATCACAACCTTGATGTTTTACCCCCTTTGATATACCAATGGATCTTTGCTTATGAAGACCTAACTCTTTTTTTGCTTACTTTATTGCTGCTTCTGCCTATTATGAAATAGGTATATGTAATTACAATTCAGTGGTTGTTAAACTAGCAGCGACAGATATCTTAAAGAATGGGGCTTCTGGCAAGTGTTCCTAGTGACCCAAGCTATGAGCTTCATGAATGTCTTTGAGAGAGTTTTTGGGAATGATAAGACAAATTTTTTATTTTAACATTATTTTTCATTTTAACATGAAAATGACTAAATAAAAACAAGCTATATACAAGATAAATTTGAAATGATCATCAGAGAGAAGATACTTGATGTAAGTTTACTGAAGGCTAAGCCTATCCTTTGGGTTATTTAATAGTAATTTTAAGTCCCTAGATCAGTGGTTCTCAACCTTCCTAATGCTGCAATACAGTTCAATACAGTTCAATACTTCAATACAGTTCCTCATATTGTGGTGACCCCCAACCATAAAATTATTTTCGTTGCTACTTCATAACTGTAATTTTGCTACTGTTATGAATCATAATGTAAATATATAATATGCAGGATATATTTAAATTGAACATAACCCACAGGTTGAGAACTGCTGCCCTAGATGAAGATGAATGGAAGTCTTTATTCACCTCTTATCAAAGAAGATGGTAAACCCTTGGTCAAGGTCTCTAAAATGTTCACAGTTTGGTCAGGAAGAACTTTGGGCTTGTGGGCCAAGGAGCACCGTATGGGTGGTAATGCAAGGTGAATTCCAACATCAACTCAAGACCTGAAATAACTTACCAGAGGCAGGCAATCTCTCTCTCTCTCTCTCTCTCTCTCTCTCTCTCTCTCCCCCCCCCCTCTCTCTTCCTTCCCTCCCTCCCTTTTTCCCTCCCTCCCTCCCTCTTGATAATTCAGTTCATCGAGATGTGGACTACTGATGGGAACCAGTAACAGTGGCAGAAATATCATCCAATCAGGTAATATCAGGTTGGGGATACCATCCATTCAGTGAATTTGATGTTCCTGGTACAGCTCCTAGTTATCAGTATTAAAATACACACACATATTTTCATATACATATACACATACATATATACATAAATTCATATATAATATAATATGTATATGTTATATACATATATGCATATATGTGCTTTAATTGGATTTTATGGTTCACAAATACCTACTGCATTAAGATAGCAACAATAAAAACAAACAAAAACTTGAATCAGCTGGACTAAGTCAAATTTTGTTTAGCACATGAGGTAGATATTAGACTAGATGATCTCTGAAGTTCCTTCAAGCACTGAAGTGTGACCTAGGATTTAGGTTGTACAACTTCAATATTTGCCAGTTCTTTCATTTATAATTTTGCATCAAATTAAAATTTTGAGATTGAAAAGTTCTACATATGTTCCATAGGTTATACTAATTCTTAAATATAGTTTTCTTTCACTTACTTTCAGGAGATCCAAAAAGAAATATACCTACATATATATGTAGGTGTATATATATATATATATATATATATATATATATATATATATATATATATAT
>JAQQSV010020082.1:0-11057 GCA_028646515.1 Pseudochirops corinnae | reverse complement strand
CTGATGAAAATGTCTCACCTCAAGAGAAAGAACTGTTCAACTCTGAGTGCAAACTGAAGTATAATTTTCTCATTTTCTTTATTTTTCTTTCTTTTGTGAAATATGGCTAACACAGAAATATGTTTTGCATGATTTCACATGCAATTTTCACAGGGCAACAAATGGGAAGGCAGAGAATTTTTAACTCAAAATTTAAAAAGAAAAGAACGTTAAAAAAAATAAATAATTTTTAAAGGGCAAACCACTTAATTTTTTTCCATCCAAAGTTTTTTTTTTAATCTGTTAATTAAGATACTTGCCCCTAATGACACTTGAGAACTCTTACAACTCTGAAATTCTGTTATTTCTCTTGTTCTTCCATGTTTCACAGGACTGGATTCAACTTAATTCACTACCCACTCTAACTTGTTCCTATATTTAGACATCATTGTAACATTGTCTTTAAATGTCAGCCTCAATTGTCTGTAGGCAAATTTTCTATATTTATCTTGCTTTTATGCCTTCATATATTTTATCAATTCACTTTAGATGCTTTTCTTCTGTTTCTAATAGTGAACTCTGCTTGACTTCATCTCTTCTTAGCTTTTTCTTCCTTATTCAGTCTTTCCTACTTTTTCCACATATTTTGTTTAAGTAATCTGCAAAAATCCTCTTCTGATATCTCACTGCAGTCAAGAAGTAAATCTAAGTTTTCAAAAATTATGCCAGTATGAGCAATTTTCATAAAGATTCTAACCAGATAAAAGTACTTTTAAGCAGGGTTCCAGAAACGAATTCTGCCTGCTCTTTGACAGCCAGCCTATCAAATTACAGAGGGGTTCTTAACAGCAGAATTGCAACTGTGATGAAGTCTTTGGTCACGGTAACTAATGAAAGAATGAAAAATACAAAATGGACTTAAGTCCCATGTAATCTTCTTATACTCCCTCAGTGGTGATAGCAAAGGAAAGGGGTAATATTTTGATTGTCTATAAAAGTTAACTGAACTGTTGGTACAGTAAATAACAAATTATTTGTCCAAAGTAAAAATAAATTTGGACCTGAACTACACTGATATTGCTAACCTCGTTATGAATGAAATCTGAAGACATTAAGGAGCTGCAGGTAAATGGGAAACTGACTAACGAGTTCTACTCAAAGCAGGGCAATGTAAGAGATGATTTCATTGTGTTATTAAAGAAAAAATATATTAATGATGATGCTTTGCCATCTCTATCTCTGCCTCACCCAGAGATGGTGAAATCTTTGAACTCACCATCATTCATAACTATTCAACCTATATCACCCAAACTCTGAAATTCCTCTCTCAAACCATAACCTTATGCTTCCATCTCTCTGCCTCACTCTTCCTAAGCTGATTTTTTTTACCTCCATTGTGACTACTAGTCACTCCATCCCTCCTTCATTTCCCATTTCTTTTAACCTTCCTCAGGCTTCACTTTCCTCACCTTAAAATGCTGTCCTTGCAGTGCTTGTCATATACTCTCAAATCCCTTGCCCCTTATCATGCCTTGCCATATACCCACTGTGGATTATTTCTACCATCTAACTTTCTGTTCTTATTTGCATGAAAGAGGCCACTAGGTTGCACGGTGGATAGAATGCTGGAGTTGGTGTGAGGAAGACCTGAGTTCAAAAGTCTATGGTTATGTGATCCTTGGCAAGTCACTTAACCTCTCTGTGCCTCAGTTTCCTCACTTATAAAATGGGACTAACAACTGCATTTAATTGCCAGGGTTGTAATAAAGATAAAATGAGATAATATTTGTAAAGCATTTGCAGATCTTAGAATACTATCCAAATGCTAATCATTATTATTAATATATATGACATACTAATAGATGAAGTTACACAACTACACTAACTGGTTCCTGACTCCTGGGCCAACTCTGTGTCATACTGCTTCTAAACAGAGATTGGACACTAGACTTTTGTAGTGACCATGTCATCCCTATCGCCTCTAGGAAAAATATAAAATCCCATCAGCTTTTTAAAGGTCTTTACAATCTGGCACCAGTCTACCTTTCCACACTGATTTCACACTACTCCTCCAAATACACTCTACATTCCAGTCAAAGTGGCTTACTTGTCATTCCCTGTATATGACCTTCCATCCTCTCCCTCCCTGCCTCTGCACAGGCTGTCCCCTGTGCCTGGAACATTCTCCCTTCAATCAACAAGTATTTATGAAACACGTATTATGTGCCAGGAATTAGGCTAACTGCTAAGAATACAAGTTCAAAGAATGAAACAATCCCTAATTACAATAAGGTTCTTGTTTCAGGGAGAAATTTAAGGTGATTAAAATTTCCTAAAGGTAATTCAGCAGACCTTCTCTTCAATTTTGATCAGATCTCATTGTTCATGTGCAGTGTCTGTCCAAGGTAGCACTCTAAAAGATGATTTCTGTAGACTATACAATCAACTTAATTTTTCTTGTGTAGATAGTCAGGAAAAAAATCTTTTAAAAGATTATAGATCTCACTTAGAAGGCTCTGTTATTAAGGAATCAGCACAATCATTCACAAACAGCATCTGGAAGACCTCATCCCCTAAAAAGAATAACAATATTTTCCCCATTATGTAAATAAGGAAACTGAGACACTGAAAGGTTAAGCAACTTGCCCATAATCACCCATCTAGTAGATAGATATCTCAGCCAAGGATTGAACCTAGATCCCCCAACTCTGAGTCCATCATTCTTTTCATTATAACATCAAATTGAAAGAAAGGCTAAAGATGAGAAAAAATTTCTTCATACAGCTACGAAAGTTCTAACTTGACCTACATCAGATTTTGTTGATTCTGAAATATGGGAAATGTATTTTTTTTTAATGAGACATGGAATGATTATTTCTTAGGGAAGTACAACCAAGGTAAAAATAATCACCTTAAAAGAGGTCAAAAGAGCTTAGAGACCACCTCTGACAGCCAATAACTGATTTCCTTGTGAAGCAGAGAGAGATAGCAGCCAAAGGCAACACTGGTTTGGAGTATAAGTTCATGTGCAAAATATCAAGGAAGAATATGGCTGAAGATAATATGTGTTAAAGCATCATAAAAAAGCAAAAAGCTGTGGAAGGGAAAATGAGCCAGGAGAAAACTTGAAACATGACTTAATTACATCAGATCATGCCAAGAGCAATTACAGATGGAACTTGAAGGAAAACAATAATGCTTTAATGCTGATGCTTCAGTAGATTTATTAATTTGGAATTCATCTGTAAATCAACTGTATTCAAACTGATCATCAAGTTGTTAAAGGTTAAAATTCAAAATTCTATTCAATGCAATTGGAGATACAAAGGAAAACGTGAGTTCCTGTCTTAAACAGATTCAAATTCTTCTGAGAGGATACAACATGTTTAACAACAAATGTGTGTGTCAATACATTTGTGAATGTGTATCTGTCTGCTCCCCTATGCATTTATATATGTGCATGAAAGACAGTAATGAATGGTATGCAAACAGATCTAACCTCATTGTCAGGAAGACCAGTGTCCAGGCCTTGCCACTGATAAAAACTAGCTGTGTGAACCCTACTCACTTTGCCTCTCAATGATCTAAGACAGTAGTGACAAACTCAAATAGAAATGGTGTCATTAAACCATAAAGATCCCTGTGGGGGTACATATTGACTTAGAAAACCATATATTAATTTTATTTTTATTATGTATTTGTTATTTGTTATTGTTTTCCATTGTGTTTTTTATTTATTTTTGTTAAATATTTCCCAATTATATTTTAGTGTGGTTGGGGCTGTACTCTGGAGTTTTGCAGAATGCTGTGGTATGTTAGACACCTATACTCTAGGAAATCCTTTAAGTCATTTAGTTTCAGAGAAATTATATTGGTACAGGATGTGTCTCACTGGTAACTAACTCCCTACCCATGAAATCACAAGTCTAGTCTAGTCATTTTCCATATAATCTGAATCTTGGAAAAAGCTAGAAGCGGTAGAGATAAAAGTAGGTGGAAAGATTATTTCAGGCTTGGAGGCCACCCAGTACAAAGGCATGGACCCATTACATGCAATGTTATGTAGAATGAACAGAAAATAAGTTAATTATACTGTGAGAGAGAATAATAATCAGTCAGGAAAAAAAATATACTGGAGTCAGACTGGGAAGGGCTTTAAACGTCATGGCAAGAGCTGTATTTTCTCCTAAAGGCAATAGGGTGGCCTTAAAGGTCCTTGACTAGGGTTGTGATGTGATAGAACTGGACTATAGGAATATCAATTCTATAGTTTGTGGAGGGTAGGTTAGAGAAGGTAGAGAATGGCTATGCAGTGTGACTAATAGGATGCTTTTGCAATAATCCAATATGCTTGACAAGAAGAACCTATAGCATAGCACCTGAAGAATCACACAAAAGATTTAAAGGACATCATCAGAGAGATGTATTCCTGAAGAACCATATGGTTTCTGGAGGAAGAGTTGGGCCAGTCAAGTAGAGAAACCATTCTGTTGCTTCACTGGCATCCATGAAATATTCAGAAACCTCCAAGATGTTTCTAACCATGACATAACCATGCAAGTTAACCATAACCAGTTAACTATAATCATAACAAATTTAATTTTGGATATATTGATTTTTATTAGGTCTATGGAAGATGTACAGAAGAAAGTTAGAAATGTGAGAGCTGGCTATGAAGATGTGGATAATAGTTGAATCTACTAAAATGAATGAGATCATGTAAGAGCAATGCTACTTGTAGTTACTGTGGGGGTATAAGACCAATAACACCAACACACAGAAAGGGGGATAGCTCAGGTTCTTTGATCTGCTTTTCCAAAGGAAAACAACTCAAAAGGGGCCAACAATCTTACTTTCATCAAACATATATATCATTTACTTAGTTCAAGGGGAAAAGTCAGCACCCTGAACTTAAGAGAAAATACAAAAAGAAATTACAAGCAGAAATAATAGCATAAATACCAACAGAGAAGAAAACCTGGAAAAAGCTCTAGGGTACACTAAACTTTAAGAAAACAATGAATACTGCCATTACTTCCTTTCCTTTCAATCTCTTCTTAACTCTGCACATTCTAGCTTACATTTATCATTCAAATTAAACTACTCTCTCCAGAGTTACTACTGATCTCTTAATTATCAATACTTGTAATTAAAAAGATGTGTCTACTCATTGGTTAGGAGATTAACAAATCTAATGATCTTTTCTCACTTCTCATCCTTCTTGGCCTCTCTACAATCTTTGATACCCTTTTGATCATCCATCCTTGATACTCTCTTCTCTCTAGGTTTTTGTGACATTACTCTCTCCTATCTTTCTGTCTATCAGACTGATCTTTCTCAGTCTCCTTTATAAGACTTTCATCTTGCATCCCCTACTGCCTATTAGACATCCCAAACTCAATACGTCCAAAAGTGAATCCATCATATTTCCCCTCAAATTCTCCCCTTTTCCTACCTTCCTTATTTAACTTGAGACCACAATTTCTCACATGAATGGTGCAGTGTGGCTCATGGAGGATCTCTGGTTTCTTGGTGTTGATTTTTAGGCCAAAATTACCAGAGGCAGCAGAGAATCTATCCATATTCTGCTGCATCTTGGTCTCAAAGGTTGCACTGAATGTAAAATCGTGTAAACAAAAATCACACACCAACTCCCCTTCTACTTTGGTCTTAGCTTGTAGACTTTTTTCAAGGTAAATAATTTTTCATCAGTGTGGAAGTTGATTTTGTTGCCATTTTCATCCTGGTTGAAGGAATATGACAACACCACAGAAAATATGCTGAAGTGCATTGGAAGTAAACACACAACCTTGTTTCACTCCACTGCTGACAAAGAAAGCACAACAGCATCATCATTCAGCCAGAATCCATGCAAACATGCCGTCATGGAACCAGTAGTCACAGTAAATGGAGGAATTTTGAATGTTATTAATAAATTTGCCTACCTTGGAAGTACACTCTCCAGGGTTATCCACATAGATGAGGTTGAAGTACTTATTGCCAGAGCTATCTCAGTGTTTGGGAGGCTTTGAAAGTGTGGGACCCTTTGACCTAGCAATACTGCTTCTAGGGCTGTATCCCAAAGAGATCATAAAAATGGGAAAAGGACCCACATGGACAAAAATATTTATAGCAACTCTCTTTGTGGTGGCCAAGAACTGGAAATTGAGTGGATGTCCAGCAACTGAGGAATGACTGAACAAGTTGTGGTATATGAATGTAATGGAATACAATAGTATTATAATTATATATTATATTATAATGCTATAAGAAATGATGAACAAGTGGACTTTGGAAAAACCTGGATAGATTTATATGAACTGATGCTGAGTGAAGTGAACAGAACCAGGAGAACATTGCACACAGTAATAGTCACAATATGTGATGACTGGTTTTGATAGATTTGGCCCTTCTCCACAATATAAGGACCTAAAACAGTTCCAAAGGACTCATAATGGAAAATACCATCCATATCCAGAGAAAGAACTATGGAGTCTGAACGCACAGCAAACAAGACTATTTTCTTTTTGTTTTGTTTTTTCTCTCATGGTTTCTCCCATTCATTGCAATTCTTCTATACAACATGACTAATGTGAAAATATGTTTAATAGGAATGTATATGTAAAGCTTATATAGGATTACAGGCTATCATGGGGAGGGGTTGGGAAGGGTAAAATTTAAAACTTATGGAAGTAAAAGTTGCAAATTAAAAATGAATAAATTTAAAATTTAAAAAAGAGTATGGGAAAGAAGAGGCATCAGGTTGCATATCAAACTGAAAGTTTACAAAGCTACTGGGCTAACTATACTGTTGTATAGTTGTGAAACCTGGACAGTCTTAGTACCACGCCAGAAAAGTGAACCACTTCCACTTGAATTGTCTCAAGAAGATCTTGAAGATTACCTGGCAAGATACAGTTCAAGTCACTGAGGTCCTCTCTAGAATGCCAAGCATTTGAATTGTGGGCTGGGCAAATACCCTGAATGCCAAATGCATGCTTACCAAAAAGCCCATTTTACAGAGAAATCACTCAGTGAAAGAATTTATATGGTGGTCAGAAGCATAAGGATCATCATAGCTTTTAGGTAGTCCAATAATTGTTCAATTATCTCTCCTCAATCTATTTTCCATGTCAGTTGTTTTTCCAAAGACATATTTCACATTTTTCTCTATTTTTCATTCTTCTGATTTTGTATTATTGCTTCTTGATATTTCATGGAGTTATGAGCTTCAACTTGCCCAATTCTAATTTATAAGGAGTTATTTTCTTCATTGAGCTTTTGTACCTTCTTTTCCAGATGACCAATTCCACTTTTTTAGGTTTTTTTCTTCAGTGAATTCTTATTAATCTTTTTCCATTTAGTCAAATCTGTTTTTTAAGGAGTTCTCTTCAATGTTTTTTGTGCCTCTTTTACCATTTGTCCTGTTCTGTTTTTCATGGTGTTATTTTCCTCAGTATTTTCTGTGCCTCCACCAAATTATTAACTCTTTTTTCATGATCTTCTTGAATCACTCTCATTTCCTTTCCCAATTTTTCCTCTATCTCTCTAATTTGATTTTTTAAATCCTTTTTGAGCTCTTCCAAAAATTCCCTTTGTTCTTAAGACCAGCTTAATTTTTTTTCTTTTAAGTTTTAGATGTAGCAGTTTTGACTTTGTCTTCTTCTGAGTTTTGTTTTACTCTTCCCTGTCACCACAGTAACTTTCTATAATCAGGATCTTTTTTGTTGTTTGGTCATTTTCCCAGACCATTTCTTTACTTTTAACTTTATATTAAAGTTGTGCTCTGCTACTGGATTGGAGAGGGAACTGTCCCAAGCTTCAGATTTTTTTTGTGCTGCTGTTTGCAGAGCTAGGTCTGGGGGTCTATAAGCTTTCAATTCTTCCAAGGTGGTGTGATCTAAGGAGAAATGTGTTTACCACTCTCTTGGTCCATGCTCTGGTCTGTGAGCAACCACAAACATCATTTTCTGCCCTGGAACTGAGACCAGGGTCCCCACCTCTTCTACAGCTGTTAGCTGTGGTGTGCTAGTGTTCCTCCTCACCCTGAGACTATGACCCAGATCTGTGTATAGGTAACGCAACAGAGTCCTGCACCTATTGCTAGAAAAGTGATTCCTGTAATCATCTGATTAGTTGTCCAAACCCCTTACCATCTGTGGGCTGAGAGCACTGGACCCAGCAGTTACCACTGCTAATTCAGCCACCCCGAGGCCTGCTACAAATTTGCTGGGGTGCAGCCTATGGAGATGACCTCTTCACAGTCATGCAAAACTGACTGAGAGGCATGGATACTGTAAGATCTTACTGCATTTATTATTTGCTCATTACAAAAACCAGACAGTTTATAAAGTAGCCTCTTTTTAAAAGAAGAGTCTTTAAGGCTACAATAGTTTTATTAATGAGGAGAGCCCTTAAAGTTATATGATCTTTATTTTGATACTATGGGATTCCTTGATGCAATAACCAAGATAACTTTGTTCAATATTCTGATTATCAGTGTGAAGTGAAGCATAAAATAGAGAGAAATATGCTTCCTCTTGCTATATGAGCAACTCATCTTTTTATAACTGTTTTATGAGATACTTTACCTGATTCTTTGTCATTCTTTATTTTGAATGCTACAAGACTGTTATATTCTTCTACCTACCATTACTCTCTGAATTATATTCAGTTTCAAATCTTTAGAACCAAGAGTGCTTCACATTGTAGCCATATGCTATTATCAAAATAATGGGATTTTAATATGGGCTTTTGTTTTTGGAAGAAACACGAGATCTTTAAAAGAACTTTGTAATTTCCAGGGGAAATTCCATCTTTCTCCCATCCTTCTATGCAACTCTAAATCCAGTTAATTATATTTTAATTTTTTATTATGAGCTTAACAGACATCAACAAACATGATCATGTCCAAAAAAAGAACAGAAAAAGAGGACTGCATATGAAACTGTGTTTCTCTATAAAGTTCATTGTTAGTTTTTATTCATTTAGCATGTTAATTCTGTTCTTTGTCTCTTTCTGAACTTTCTTCTGCTCTCTTGTATATATATTTTTAAATGCTTCATTGTACCTCACTTCATTCTTTCCCTCTTATTTGGGGAAATCTCTAACATTACTACCCTATAACTCTCCACACCTCCTCCCCATAGCCCTTCCCTTTAGTAAATAATTAAAATTAATCAAAACTATTTTATACTTTGGCCATGTCTGGAGATATTTATCTCATTCTGCACATCTAATGTATCACAATGCTGTCAAGAGGTAAGAACATCATTGGTCTTTGGAAGTCATGGTTCATCATTGCATTGATCAGAATTCTTAAGTGTTTCAAAGTTGTGTCCATTTACAATGTTTTAATCATTGCATAAATTACTCACCTAGTTCTGCTTATTTCATACTTCAAAGAAATATGCTCAGATTTCTCTGAATCTCTTCTTTTTATCATTTTTATGGTACAGTAATATTCTATTATTTTACTATACTATTTACTCAGCCATGCCCAAATGATGAGCATTTCTTTTGTTTCCATTTCTTTATTAAAGTATGCAAAAGCCACTATAGATATTTTTTGTACATAAGGACTGTTTCCCTATTTCTTTGATATCTTTGAATTATAGGCCCAGTAGTGGTATTGCTGGGTCAAAAATTATTCATTTGTATTCATTTGGGAACATTTTGGGCATGGTTTCAAACTGCTTTCCAGAAAAGCTAGTACAATGTTGCACTCAGCATTCTATGTCATTCAGTACTCATATATCCCTTTACATATGTAGCAGCAAGCAAAGCCACTTTAGTTTGGGTAAGCCAGGTTAAATTTCTTTCTCTGTCTGCTTTGGTGTTATTGACTTCTTGCTTTTGTATTTTTTTGAGCAATATGCCCTATCCATTGATCTTTCTTCTGTTGTAGGCTGCATTCCCCCAACATTTGGGTATGTTGTTTCCTTTTTATGTTCTTTTATTAGATGGTTTATTGTTTCTATTATTTGTTCTTTGACTCACAATTTTTTAGAACTAAATTATTTCATTTCCATTTAAGTTTTAATCCTTAATATAATTTAAATGGCCTTTATTGATTGGAATTTTATTTCTTGTGGTCAGATTTTACATTGATGGATATAACTGTTTAGGTTTTCCATCCAAACACATTTCAAATTCTGAAAATAAGTATACTTTATCCATGTACTTTATCTAGTATGAATAATTAAGTTACACATGTTTGAATGAATAAATGAAGCACATTTAAGAAGTTCTGAAATGTTCTTGGACTTGGTAAAAATAGCAAACAAACATCTGTTTGATAATACCATATATCACTTTTGACTTGAATTCTGTATTGAATCTCCTTCATTATAGTAGTCATCACCTTTAGCAAAAATATCATTTCCTTATTTAATGTCTGTCTTTCTTTATACCAATAACCAGAGGATCTGTCAAAACAAAATTATCTCTATTATTTTACTTTTCAAGAAATTTTGTATAATTCTGAAATATACACTGGAAACATTTTGCTGGAGGAGGACCTTTGAGGCAGCATTTTTTGCACCAAATTTAAAGATTTTATTCTAAAAAATTAATCACAGTGGCATATCACTTTGTCTATAATTTTCAGTTAATTGTATTAAAAGAAGTGCCATTTGTTGAATATCTTTCCTGTACCTTCTAATATTCTCATCAAATATTCCTTCAAAGGCTATAATATTATTCTCATAAAACCTTTATATGACTGGCAAAGTAGGTGATTAGTTACTATTTATTAATATTTTCCCAGTTACATCTTTGGAGAAATGGAATTTTAATGTTCTCCCACACAATGGTCATTGTCCCCTCACTTGGATTCCTTGATAAATATCAAAGATTAAATAATTCTTCAGTGTCTTCAAACTTGTGTCACCTATAGCAAAAACTATCTCTGTATAATCTTGATTTAGTCCAGCTATTTTTCCATCATTGTTCTTTTTTTCATTTCTCAAGAAACACATTTCAGACTATAATATTAGAATCCATATATGGTTATTATATTGAACTTAATAGTGGAATTTATTTTTTTTTCCCTTTTTATTTTTTTTTAAATTTTTTTT
>JAQQSV010020081.1:0-11057 GCA_028646515.1 Pseudochirops corinnae | reverse complement strand
GTTCATTAGTGGGCCTATTTTCTCTTCATTTTCTCCAGCATTTATTATTTCTGATCATTGTGAAGTAGTACCTCAGAGTTTTTTAAATGGTTCATTTGTTAAATCTAAATACTTATTTAATGGAATCTAGTGATTTAGAACATTTTTATATGATTATAGACAGCTTTCATTTCTTCTTCTGCAAATTGCACATTTATATTCTTTGATCATTTGTCAACTGGGGAGTGGCTCTTTTCTTTTTTCTAAATTTGACTCAGTTTTCTCTTCAGTATTTATTTGAGAAATGAGACTTTTATTAGAGAAAGGGCCTGTAAAATTTTCTGATATCACTTTATTATCTAAGGAATCTTTTAGCATAATGTAATTTTCATGACTATCTATTTTAATTAGATCTATTTTGATTTTAGCTTTAAGATCTCTCTTTCCCTCTCTCCCCTTATCTTCTCTCTCCTTAGAAGCCTGTTTTGCTTCTAAATATTGATCCCTTAATTCACTCTCCCCTTTAGTGTCCCACCTTTCTCTTATTCCCTTTCACCTCTTATTTCCCTACTGGGTATAGAAAACTAAGTATGTGTGTGTGTATGTGTGTGTGTGTGTGCGTGTGTGTGTGTGTGTGTGTCTGTGTGTGTGTGTGTGTGTGTGTGTCTGTTTCTGTGTCTGTGTTTGTGTGTTAAATATCCACTTCTTAAGGAGTACACTTTGTTTTTCTGCGTAGGTTACTGTTGGTTGTAATCCTAGTTCCTTTGCCCTCAGAGTATCATATCGAAAGCCCACCAATTCTTTAATGTACCAGTCACTCAATTTTATGTTATCCTGACTGTGGCTCCATAATATTTGAACTGTTTTTTTCTGGCTGCTTGCAATATTTTCTCCTTGACCAGGACCTGTGAAATTTGGCTATAAAATTCCTGGAAGTTTTCATTTTGGGACCTTTTTCAAGGGGTTATTGGTTAATTCTTTCACTTTCTATTTTACCCTCTGAATCTAAGATATCTGGGCAGTTTTCCTTGATAACTTTTTGAAATATGATGTCTGGGTTCTTTCTCTGATCATGGCTTTCAGATAATCCATTAATTCCTAATGACCTCTTCTTGCTCTGTTTCCCAGGTCATTTGTTTTTCTGATGAGATATTTCACATTTTCTTTTTGTTTTTCTTTCTTTTGACTTTGTCTCCTTGATGTCTCTTGGAGTCATTAGCTTCCCCTTACCCAATTTTAATTTTTACAGAATTATTTTCTTCAATGAGTTTTTATACCTTTTTTTTCCCCCCCATTTGGACAATTTGGCTTCTTCAGGAGTTCTTTCTTCATTAAATCTTTAACCACTTTTTTTTTCCTTTTGGCCAAATCTGTGTTTTTGTTTTTTTTTTTTTTTTTTTTTTTTTTTGCTTTGGTAGATTTTTGTGCCTCTTTTATCATTTTTTCCAATTCTGTTTTTAGAATGTTATTTTCTTCAGTATTTTTCATGCCTATTTTACGTAGCTTTTAATTCTCTTTTTGTAATTTTCTTGCATCACTCTAATTTCTTTTCCCAAATTTTCTTCTATTACTTTTACCTCTTTCTGTAAATATTTCTAGAATTCTTGTTGGGTTTTGGTGCAAATAATATTTTATTTTTCTTTGATGCCTTTGGGGGTAGCTGTTTTTACACTGTTGTCTTCTTTTGAGTTTATGTCTTGGTCTCACCTGCCAACAGCGTAACTTTTTATGGTCGAATTCTCTTTTGTTATTTGCTCATTTTTCTAGCCTGTTTCTTGATATTGAACTCTATGTTAAAGTTAGACTATGCACATCTTGACATAGGGAGGTCCTCTCCTAGGCTTCAGGCTTTTTTGTGCTGCTATTTTTAGAGTTAGTACTAGGGGTCTGCAAGTTGTTGGCACTTCCAAGATGATGATGTGATCCTGGAAGAGATATGGTCACTATCTTCCTGGTCTGTGCTCTGGTCTTTATCCAGGAAGGGCCCTTGGTTCTCTGCAAGGACAAATGCTAGTCCTTTTCTTTGCTTTTCTGTTGTGACCTGGGTCCCTTCTCCCTTCTGACTGACCACCAGTCCTGGAAGTGCAACCCAGAACTGTGTATGGTCAATAGAAATACCAAACAGTGGTAGCTGTACCCAGTGCCAGTAAAGTGTGCCATGTAATCTGTTTCTGAGCACCTGTCCAACCCCCTTACAACCTCTGGACTGAGATCTTCCAAAGCTGCTGCTGCTGCTCCTGTAGACTTTGTTGCTGTCACAGAAATTGTGGACTCTGGACAGGCCTCTACACTGGTGTCACAGACTTCTCCTGTGACATCTGAAGTTTTCTTAGGATGGAAAAATATGTCATCCTGATCTTTTGTGGCTATACTGGTCCAAAATTTGATTTGATGTATTATTTTGAAGGTGTTTAGAGAGTAACGTTGTGAGAGCTCACTTGGGTATTTGCCCTAAATTTACCATCTTGGCTCTACCTATAAAACAATTTCAAAAGTAAAATGAATCCATTAAAATATAGTTATTTAGAAACCTGAATTACTTCTGATGAATACTTGCACCATCTCTTTTAGTTAGTACCCAGGTCAAGGCAGTTTGGATTATGTCAGCTCTATTACATATCTTCCATTTGGACACAAATGGATCCTTTTTTAGGGGAAGAAAAGTAATTAACCTTTCATAAATAAATCTGATAGATACAGCAATTGCATCTTAGCAATTAGTGGGGAAGGGTATAGTCAAAGTGAGGTTTTGCCCAGAATTCAAGTTTAGTCTTCAAACCAGTATTTATGCTTTGGGGTAGAGCCAAAGATAAAAAAATACTAAAATAGTTATTAGGGGTTTTATGGAAACGGGATAAATGAATAGTTTCAATGGGAAGCTAAATATAAGTATAAAGAAAGATAATTTAATACAAGCAGGAAATCTTAGGATCTTGAAATAATACATCCAAAAATGAGGAGGGGCTACCTTCCCCCTCCGAAAAAGCCAAAAAAAGGAGAAAATCAATGACAGAAAAGCAATCATTTTTTGGTCTGAGAAACTAAATGAACTTATAAGAATAGCATTTCTATTGGTCACGCCTTAGACCATTCTGTTAAAGATGGATTAGGGAAAGGCTGTTTGTGATTATCCACTATTTATACAGTTTACAAAACACAACAAGGCATGTAGTTCTTTTCTTTATATAATAAAACACTCTGAGCATAAATACAAAGGACTTCCAAAAGGTCCAGAGTTGTACATATCACAAAAGTGATCATTAGGAAATCTGAAGATTGAATGTACATTTATGCTCAGATGGTACATACTATAGTTTAGCAGTGTATAAGAACTAGCCATCTTGATGCAAGAAGGAAGGTTTTAATTGGTAGGAAAGAATTCATAACTCAATTCTGACTTTGCAAAAAATAAACTTTTGTTAAAAAGAAGAGGAACAAGGTGAAGAAGGGAAAGAGAAGCAAAAAGAGGAGGAGAAAAAGAAAGATGAAGAGTAAAGATAGAGGGAAGAAGGGAGGAAGAGAGAAAGGAGGAGGAAAAAAAGGAATTCCCCTGAAGAGGATATTAGAAAAAAACTTTATATCAGGGGAGCCTTTTCCCTCTACTCAGGTCAGCATGCTACTATAGCAATGCAGAGGAGGCTTCTTGACTTTTGCCTTCATATTACCTCCTGGCTTCTAAATAGAAACAGGGATGAAGTGACCTTCTATACTCACAATTTTAAAGTTCATGTACCACCTCTCCTCTAGTGTTCCCTCCATCCTGAGAGAGTAAAACCATTTACCTTGGGGGTCTATCCTGAGCATAAACTCTCCTGATTGGTGAACAAGTGACTGAAAATTCACCCAACTCATTATACTGTATCTAGCCCATCACAAATTATCTTTCAGTCATCTTCTAGAAATCCAGTAGAATATCAAGGCTATACAGAATGGATATCTAGATATCTGTCTTATATCTTGACATTTACCCCATCCCAACCAATTCTACCTCTTGGTATTATTCTGGGAACAATAAGCAAAACATTTCCATCATTTTTTGATAATCCACTGTCCTGGACTTCACACGTACTACCTTTCACTGCCTAGACTGGTGATTGATTCATAACTTGTGGCCTGTGATACTGTTTTTTCCCCATAATACTTGGATAAATTCAAATCAATATAATTGCTTTCTCTTATTAGACTATGACTTTTACTTTAATCATTCAGAAATAGGAATCTGAAACAGAGTGCATAAGCTTCACTAAAATGCAAAAGGCATCCATCACATACACACACAAACACAAAAAGTTAGAATGCCAAGCCTAGAATAATACTGCCTTCCTTGGTCAGCTCTACCTTATGTGCCCTATATATGCTCTTCCCCAATATATTGCTAACCCCCCAAAGTCAAGTGCTCTCTCATGCTTGTGTTTATATCACCAGTTTCTAGCATAGTGTCTGGCACATAATAATACTTGTTAGTTGCTATTTGGTTGGTTGAGTGAAATATATATATATATATATATATATGTGTGTGTGTGTGTGTGTGTGTGTTTGTGTGTGTGTTTATATATATGTATATATATGTGTGTGTGTATATATATATATATATATATATATATATATATATATATACATAATTGTGATGATGTACTTCAGTACTTCAGTATCTGGATGTCTGTAAGCTCCCCCTTCTTCCTGCTACCTTTCATTCTTAAATCAGAACAGAGAAGCACTTTTTTGGCTTGCTTAATAAAAATATCTTCCTTCAAACCATGAAGGAACGTACAAGGGGAAATACTATCAAATTTGGAAATGATGGGTAATAAAAGTGAAAGCAATGCCAAATGATGGAGTATATGTAAAAAAAACATGTTACAAACATCTCAGTGTAACATGGCTGCCTCTATCTCCACTCTCTAAAAGCTAGCCCTGCTATATCTCCTTTTACTCCTATAAATAATCTCAGACATCCTGAGATTTGGGAGAATTTTTCATTTCTCACATTGCTTTGTGTCTTCATCAGCTTGAGGCCCTACATTTTAGGGACCCATTGACTAGCACTGTAGTTCACTTTAGCTGCCTTACTTTTATTTTATTTTTATTTTGAGGTAATCAGTTTTGTGACCTGTCTAGGGTCTCATATCTAGTAAGTATCTGAGGTTAGATTTGAACTCAAGTCCTCCTGCTTCCAGGGCCAGTGCTCTATCTGCTATAACACCTAACTGCCCCAACAACCTAGCCTAAAAAAAAAAACCAAACAAACCTATCCAATAGCTTTTATACTTACTTCAAAGATATAATGAGAATAAAGTACTCAACAGTTCAGGGGTATAATCACTCCTACACCATATTGGTGTTTGCTTAAGGATTAAGCCCATAACAACTCAGTCCCCTCTGTCCCACCAACTTCACATTCAAATCTGTTCTTGCTGCTAGCTTCTGATGAACTTGAGTCCCAACTATTTGCTCCTTAGAAAAGTCATACTTGTATTTCTGAACTTCAAGATACCTCATGGCTAATGTTCTTATCCCAGATGGGAAAATCTGTGCCCTGAAAATAGAATGGAAAAGTATGGGCAAAAAAATCAAAAGATTCAGGCCCATTTTTCTGGAGCTATGTACCGTGGAGTATGGGGAGGCTTCATGACCTCTCCAAATTACCACGTGATTTTCTCAAAGGAAGCAACTAGTGAAAAAAAAATCACTTTGCTTGCTCAAATATAAATATAGTATAATTCTTGGCTGGTACTGATTTAGTCTGTTTTAGAGATTCTTACAGTTTTACCTATGCAGCCAATTGAAAAAGGCTCCTCCTAACCATCAACAACAACATCAACAAAGCATCTTTGGAAATGACAATGACATCTAAGACGATTTGTGGTGTCTTCATTTGAATTATTTCCTTATTACCTAAGAAAACTGTTTCTATACTTGGGAGGAGGTGAAGACTCATGAGAATTTTTAAAATACCCTCCCCACCTTCCTGCCCCCCCCCCACATCATTGGTGAAAGAAAGGAAATTTTAAAAAAATGGGGCTACAAGTTGGGTTGGTGGGTTGATGAAAATAGAAAGAAAGAAGAAATATTTAGATTTTATTTTGCTTTTATTTTTTTCGGGGAAGATGATGGAAGTTGCAGTGGTGTTGGGGGTGGTGAAGATGTTAATAAAATTTTAACTGGAAAGATTAGAAAAAATCAAGAGCTGAAACCTAAGATAAGGAAGTAGAGAGTGATTGACCATTGTGCTCAGCTATGTGAGGAATGATTTGCTGATTTCATGTCACCTGGTCCAAATGTAACTGAAAGAACCATAATATGTCATTTCTGAGTCACTGACAAAAATCTTTGGAAGAATTTGGAGAATGGGAGGAGTGCTGAAAGACTGGAGAAGAACAATCATTTCATTTATTTTTCCCTTTATTTTATAAATATAAGTATAGTTTCTATACATTTGTAATCTGCCCCTCCCACTGTCCCTCAATTGAGAAATCACAAAAAACCCTCCCCATAAATATTTTAGCAAAACAAATCCTCATATTGGCCTAGGCCACAATGTATGCCTCTCTCTGAATTTGTTTATCACTTCTGCGGCAGAAAGTGGGTAATTTCTTGCATCTTTGTGGTTTATCATTGCAATGATTAGAGTTCTGGACTTGTGGTTTATCTTTGCAATGAATAGAGTTCTGAAGTCTTTCAAAGTTTTTTTTCTCTGTAATGTTGTCATCACATATACCATCTTCCTAGTTCTGTTCACTTTACTGTGCATCAGTTCTTAAAGGTCTTCCAAGCTTCCTAAGAAATTATCTATTCTGTCATTTCTTATGATATAATGATATTCATCACAGGCACACATCACAATTCTTTAGCTATTCACCAGAAGTTCATCAGTTTCCAAGTTTTGATTTCTACAATTAGAGCTGTTGTAAATATTTTTATACATGTCCTTTTTGTCTTTTTCCCTTTTTTTCTTTGTGGCACCAGTCTAGCAGGTTTATAGCTGCCTCAGAGGGTATGTACAGTTTACTAACTTTTTGGATAGAGTTCAAAATTACTTTTAGAATGACAGACATCTTAATTTTCAATAAAGGAAAGAATGTAGAATTTGGAGATTATAAGTGAATGCATATGGCATATATTAATACATGGTTATGGATTGACTGGCGTTAATTGCTGTCAAAATTCTAGAATGTTTTATCAGAGACACAAACATCCACCAAAGAATCTAGAAAAAGTACATCAAATCCCAAGAGTTTGTAAATGCTTCCAGATTCATAAGCAATTGTTATTGAATTCCAGAAACTTTTTGGAGCATTTGTTGATGATTAGCCTAAGAACTGAGGATGTGTAGCATGAAATAGAGATTAGTGTGGTAGATGCCTACGAAATATTCTAGAAAAGGAAATAATAATTTGGATTTAAGAGTACAAGTTAAGCTGAATGAAGTACATTTTTTTCCCTTTTATTTTTTTAGGGGGAAGATAGATCACGGAAAAGCTGTAAAATGTCACCTAGATCTCAGTGAAACACATGACAAGGTTACTTATGATATTCTTGGCAAGAAAGTAGAGTCACATAGGCAGTGGGACAATTGAATAACTCATGGAACTGAGGACTAGTTGTTTGTCAGAATCAGTATATAGTCATAAGCATTTCGATGACACTTTGGAGATAAATACCTAATGCAATAACCTCATAGAGCTGGGTTTGGGCCTCTGTTTAACATTTTTTTTTAATCAATGAGTTACATAAAGGCAAGAGTAGTAGCCGGGTCAAATTTGCAGAAGACCTTAAGATGGAAGGAAACCTAACATTGTGTTTTTTTTTTTTAATAGAAAAAGGTCCCAAAAGCTCTCAGAATGCTAGAATTCAGGCCAAAGCTAATTGCTGTTGTTCAGCCATTTCAGTTGGGTGCAACTATTTGTGACTCCATTGGGGGTTTTCTTAGTAAAGATCCTGGAGTGGTTTGCCATATCCTTCTCTGGCTCATTTCATGGATGAGGGAACTGAGGCAAATAGTGCTATGTAACTTGCCCAAGGGTCACCCAGCTAGTAAGTATCTGATGCCAGATTGGAATGCAGGTCTTCCTGATTTCAGGCCTGGAGCTTTAACCACTGTGCTGCTCAGCTGCCCTTTGAAGCTAATAAGACAAAGGCTGATGAAATTAATTTTGATATGCACAAATGCAAATTCTTGCACTTGGGTCCACAAACAAACCCAACTTTACAAGTATGATATATTTGAGATGCAGGAGTTATGGTTGCATAGTAATAGCATTTTAAGAAAAAAATTATACATACACCCATATACGTGTCTGTATGTATATGTGTGTGTATCTATATGCATGTATATTTGTATATGACTTAATGTAGTACAAACCAAATTTCAATTAACTCTGTTATAGCATTTTTAAAAAATGCTGATGTGACTTTGGGCACTAAGCAAGAGTAATCTCGTCCCAGGATAGGGAGGCCATAGGGATGCTATACTTTGGCTTTGTCAGATGCTAGCTTGGGTATTGTCTTAGGTATTGTAGATACTGCATTTTAAAGAGACTGGTAATCTGAGCAGTATCCAGAAGAGAACAACTAGGATTATGAAGATCCCCCCAAATCAGGTATGATTAATCAATGAAACAAAGAGGAGTAACGCGGAGAAGAGATTATTTTAGGAATGACAAAATAGTTTCTGCAAGTATTGGATGAGCCCTTGTGAAGAGGAGAAATTGGATTTATTCTGCTTAGCCCCAGGGGGAGAGGAACAATGAATGAATAGAAGCTACAAAGAAGCAGAGTCAGGTGTGTGTGTGTATGTGCGCATGTGTGTGCGGGTGCACACGTAAACAAATAAAACCTTCCTGATAGTTCAAGCCATCTTGCATTCCCTTTTGGTCCCTTTTGTTATAGATTTTCATTCAAAGACTGGTTGACTATTTGTTAAGTATTTTGTAATCTCTGAAACAGCGGTTATCCAGCATTTGCTGAGTATCACATACTACTATACTCAGTGATGAGGATACAAAGAAAGGAAAGGAAAAAAAAACATCAGCATGGTCCCTGGCCTTGAGGAAGTTTGTATTATAAGGGAAATAATAACAGGATAGAAAGATCTGTATCTGAGATCTATCGAATTTAGATGGAAGGAGAGCTCAGATGAACTTCAGGCCGAGGGTCAGCAGGGAAGTTCTCCTATTGAATGTCGGTTTGGAGCTTTAGGAATCCAGGAAATTCATCAGGTAGAAGTGAGCAGGGAGAGGAGCATTCTCGGCCTGGAGCACAGCCAGGAAAAAGGCCAGAGTCAGAGATGGGGGAACTGTGTACCAGGTAAAGCAAGGAGGTCATGTTTCCTGGATTGTAGACTGTCAGGGTTCTCTCTTAGAGTGCCCTAACTTACCAGCAGAGGCAGCCGGTTACACACACAACTCATCGACGCTAGCGTACCTTTCAGGAACAGAAGAGTCACAGCTCTGCGGTCTAAACAGAAAAGTTTATTAAGGTCTCTCCATGGGGAAGCCTTAAAGCCATATACTAAGGCAGGCTTCCAGACATACCTCCCAGCCCTAGGTCTTAAATAGACCCCAGATCCACATACCACACATGATAGAACCCAGCTGAACAGAATTGTGAGAGCGGGAGTGCAATTAAAAGGGTATGAAGGCACCAAGATGTGGAGACACCAATCAGGAACAGTGGGTAACCCCACGCAAGCGAGCCCTGAGCAATGCAGTATGCCCTGGCCGGGGACAGTGTGATATGCCCTGACTTCCATGTGACCCAACTAATTCCTGGACCTCAAACACTTCCCTGTGGCATGACACAACCACTTGCAATGTGAACCTCACAGTACACTAAGTAAAACATTTCAAGAGAGAATATGAGAAAGGATGGAGAGGGCCAGCTTGTTAAGGGCTTTGTCAAATGGAGACTGTTAGATTTGATTCTAGAAACAATGGGGAGCCCACAGCATTTTAGGGTATGAAATACATGGCTACAACCAGATGAACTTTGAAGTCCTTTCCTTTTTTTTTTTTAATTTTTTTTATTTTATTTTAGTTTACATCATTCATTTCCATGAAATTTTGAGTTACAAATTGTTTCCCCATCTTTCCCCTACCCACCGCTCCAAAACAGCCATCCCAGTGTATCCCCTCTCCCCCAATCTATTCTCTCCTATGTCTTCCCCCCTCACCCCTCTGACTTTTCAGTAGGGCAGGATGGATCTACCAACCACAGTGCCTGTGTATCTCAAGTTTCAGTTGGATGTAGTTAATAATTAATAATTGTGTGTGTGTGTGTGTGTGTGTGTGTGTGTGTGTGTATATATATATATATATATATTTTTTTTTTTTTAACATTTTATTACAGAACTTTAGATTCTAGATTATTTCTCTTCCTCCCTCGTCACCCACCCCCATTGGAAGGATAAATAATCCAATACAGGCTGAACATGTGAGATTACGCAGAAACTCTCCACAGTGAGCACACTGTGAGAGTGTGACTACATGTCCCTTCTTCCTATCCTGCCCCCCCAACCACCCTCCACCCTGTCCCCATCCCTGTCCCTGTACAGAAGTGTGAATTTTCATCAGCCCTTCCCCCCACCCTGTCCTCCCCTCCATCACCCCAACTATCATCCCCCTTCCCCTTATTCTTCTATGTGGCAAGATGCCCAGTTTAGAGTTTATGTCATTCCTTCCCTAAGCCGAATTCTGTGAGAGTAAGGTTGACTCTTTCCCTTTTGCCTTCCTGTTCTCCCCCTCTATTGTAACAATTATCTCTTGCCTCTTTGATGAGATGCTCAACCTCATTCTGACTTTCCCTGTCCCCTCTCAATCTAATCCTCTCTCAAGTCATAATTTCACCATTTAGAATATTATCCTTTCCTATTCAATTGATCTTATACCCTCTATGGATTCATTTTTACATATACTCAGATATGTGCTTGTTTGCATATGTAAACCCTCTTATATAAATTTATGTTTATGTATATGTATATATACATTTGTATTACCTTGCCTTATCCTCATATTGAGGAAAGTTTCATCAGTTACAATTGTCACTTTTCCATGTTGTCATGTAAATAGTTCATCTTTGAT
>JAQQSV010020080.1:0-11058 GCA_028646515.1 Pseudochirops corinnae | reverse complement strand
TTTTCTTAACATATAAAAGAAATTTAAAGTATTTTAAATAGTAAGGATTGGTAAAAAAAATTTATATATATGTACATAATCATGTAGACATACATATACAGATATAGATATACATATATATAATGTCCACATACATATACGGATCCTTACAAATCTAATCAAAAAAATTTTCAGTAAAGAGCAAAGGGGAGATGGGAAAATTGTCTACATGTATCTACTAAAGTAGCTATCTACTAAAATAGAGCTACAATGTAGAAGAAATAGCAGTTGAGACACCCAGAAATTCCTAGTAAAGAATCCAAGAAAGGAGCCAGAAGGATCTCAGATCAAAAGAAATGATATATGTGAAATGTTCTGGAAATCTTAAAATGCATCATCATCATCATCATCATCATCATCATCATCATCATCATTATTTATGAAGACATTATGCCAGATTAATTTTATCTTTTTTTTTTTTTGTAAAATTTCTAGGGTGTTAGATCATCTGAGTTCTGTTGAGAGTTTCCCTTAGATTTCTGCAAGGATTTGACAGTCTTTCATGCTATTTCTATGGATAAAATGAAGACATATGGGCTAGTCTCTATGAAAAGTCCCTAGTAGAAGTTCCTCAACAATATTCCTTTCATTCTGCATTTTAATCAATGACTGAGATAAAGGCAAAAAATGGAATGCTTACACATTATGCAGATGTAATGGTAATGTAAAAAGATCTTTCCTATCCATTAATAAACCCATGTGGCCTGCTTAAGTCACATGGAAGCCTAAGTCACATGAGCTTGAATCACATGAGTCTGTGGTAGGAGGAGCTTGCTGAATGGGTAGAGCGGAAGGGTAGGGCAGAGCCCAGAGGAAGTTGGTCAGAGTAGTTAAAGCTGAGGGAGAGATTGGAAGCTGGCAGGAAGCTGTGAGTGTTCATTTATGGGAAGGCCCTAGCTGGGGAAAGGCTTGGGGATGACTGCATGGTTATTGTGTATAGATTTCTTTGCTGCTATGATGGATTTGGCCTTCTGGTCTTTGAATAGATGTTTTGGTTCTGTCTTCCATGTGGAGAGTCTATTATATTTTGTGATTCAGAATTACACCAGTATATTCATAGCTGCTGTAGATGCTGTGAATATTGTGTTGGCAGTACAGCAGATGATATGATGGGATGGCAAATTGGTTGAATGAAAGAGTCAGGATTCTAAAAATTCTTGACAGAGATGTTTGTTACTTTAGAAATGAGGCAATGAGATAAAATTTGATAGCGATAAATATAAAGCCCTATTTGGGTTCAACAAATAACCTTACAAGATGGGATGTGTACAAGAAGGAGGACTAAACATTCTCTCTGATCCCTACATGCTCTCAAATCTTTCCAAAATAGAAAGCATGTGCCAGAGATAAAGCCATTGGGGCAACTAGGTGGTGCAGTAAATAGAGCATTGGCTCTGAAGTCAGGAGGACCTGAGTTCAAATCCAGCCTCAGACACTTGACTCTTAACTAGCTGTGGGACCTTGGGCATGTCACTTAACCTCAACTGCCTTGCCTTCCCCCCTCAAAAATAAAACAGAGATAAAGCCATTTTATCTGTCTCCCCAGTCTAGGACAACAAGAACCCAAAGGTAAAGATTCCATGAACTGTAACACCTATTTCTCCCTCATTCAGCACCTTGACCCCTACCATTCACCGTTCTCCAGGCAGTAAGGCTTCACTAGCCAATCCAACCTCCTTTACTTGCAAAAGGATGCAACCCCATACCCTAACTTCTTCCTTGGCAATGTCAAGAGATCTAAACTCCAAGGCAGAAACTGATCAGACTGTGATAACAGCAGTGTAGTAATTCTGATCCAAGAATTGAGGAACAAAAGGAACCTGGCAGGACATTGTGTTTTGGGGAGCTATGTAGCACTGACTAAGCCTGAAGGAAAGATCTCAGTATCCAGATGGAACCAGTTCTGTCTCCCCAAAAGTCACTAGGGGCAGAGATCTAGGTCAGGGAACTATGAATTGCCCAGCATGGGAGGAGGCTGAGACTCGGAAATCCAGTTCCCAGGGGAACCACCAGAAGTGAGTTAGAGGGGAAAATAATGATAAAAAGACTGAAATTACCAAAGAAATCTGGAAGGAAAAAACATAAAGATCTTGCACATAAGCACATAAACCAACAGGGAAGATATTAAGAGAAGAAAGAAATATTGCCTCCAAACCTAGTAAACAAGTTCAGGCATCTGTGAATAAATACTGTAAAACAAAGGAAAATGATTCAGCATCTGATGAAGCAGAGGATACTGTGGATTTTGAGAATATAGAACCACAACATGCTGTTCCTAAGAGGTTTAAAAGAGAAATGAGAATTGTGAAGGTAGAATTTATGGCCTGCACAGCAGGAATAATTGGCAGAACAGAAAAATGTGAATACACAATGGCAAGATTTACTAAAGACACAAAAGAGAAGACAAATTATTGAGAATGCAAATACAAAGTGAAGGATAGGATATTCTGGAAGAAGAAAAGTAAAAATCAATCACATTAAAGCAAACATACTATCCATACAAGTACAAGATGAGAGAGGTATAGATACCCATCAGTTTGTTTGATAAAGATCTGAGTCTCCAACTGAGCTCCTTGGTTTCAACACCCTGAACAAGATGACTCCTGTTGTCTCCCCACCCTCAACAGCTTTCCAGCTTCCTTTCCTCTGTCCCCTTCCCTTGTTAGATTGTAAGCCATGAGGGCAGTGGTTTTCTCTTCCTGACTTGTATCCCCATCCCTTAGGACAACGTCTGGCACACAGTATGAATTTAACAAAATGTTTATTGAATTGGATGTAAACTAATTATAAGTTAGCCATGATTTATGGCAGCTACAAAAGGATTGATGCGATTTTAACCTGATTTAAAAGAGACCTAGCCTCTAGAGTGAGGAAGGTGACATTCCATATCTGGAGTGCTGTGTTCAGTTCTAAGAGGCACGTTTTAGAAAATACTTTTATAAGTTGGAGAACATCTAGAAGAGGGCAACCAAGATGGGTAAAGGTTTCAACCCATGGGAAGATTAGCTGAAGGAAATGGAGATAATTAACCTGGAGAAGAAAAGACTTGGGAACATGATAGCTGTCTTAAAGTGTTATGTGAAAGAGGAACTAAAGTTCTCCTGGGGTTAGAGGACAGAATTATGAACAATGAGTGAAAATTGCAAAAAGGTAGATTTATAATTGATATGAGGAAAAATACTCAAATAATCAGTACATATTAATGGAATGGAATGCCTCAGGGTGAAACAGTTTCACCCTTACTGGAGGTCTTCAAACAATGGCTAGATGATAGAAGAGATTCTAAGTCACATGATCTCTGTGCTCTTTTCCAACTCTGAAATTATGTGATTCAATCAATGCATTAAACCAGTAATACATGTATTCAAGTATACACTAATTAAATATTTCTGTTATGAACATATACATGTTACCCTATGTCTGTATCTACATGTAGCACCATGTAGCACCAGCTTCAATAGCCCCTCTCATAGGCACTATGGATACTGTTACTGTTTCTTTAAGAGGTAACTGAATCTTGATAATGATAGATGAAGTCTCATTCTGGAGAGAGACTGAATGAAGTACAATAAGAAAGGACTAAGATAACTTCTTTTCTGAGAGAACTTTTATTTTACTCTTATTTTCTAGAGAAAAAAAAAACGTTACGAGAATTCTTGGGAAGAGAATGTACTCGATCTTCTGAGAAAGCTGAATGTGGGCTTGTACTTACAGAATTAAGTCAGCAGTAAGAGTGATCGAAGTGACTCGGGGTGCTTGCTTTCTTATAGCTGATACACAGTAAATCATTATTTATATATTAGTTTTATTATTTGTTTCTATTTATATGTTGTGTAGCCAGTTAATTGTGAAATTTCTTTAAGCCTAGGAGGTTTGGGGCTTGATATAGAGGAGAAATGAGAAAAAGTTTATGGGAAAAGATTTCTGCAGTTTATTTATTAAGTATACATATATATTTTTTAAAAAGCAAAGCTAATTGATTAAATAATGGAGCTATTGTAATTTTAGTAATTAATGAGGAAGTATCAGAACATGTCTCCTGATTGTGTTACCAAGACAGGATATGTGCTGGTTGCATTTTGTATCAACTTACCTCTGTGGGAGTCTGCTGTGACTTTTTATCAGATTTTTGCAAGTCCTTACTTCCTCTTCTTTTCAGTGATAGCTGCAACAAAGAAAGGGTATATTTATAGTTGGCTTAATGGAAAATAAATTAGTTTTATTTTCTGAAAGGTATTCATCAAAATGGTATGATAATCACGAAACAAACTATCTAACTGAATATCGGTCATTCTATAGAAAACAACGTTAAGGGTAAAAAAAATTGATAAAACACAAATAGTTTCATTTAGGGAAGACCATAAAACACAGAAAATGATCAGTGAATTTGAGTAGTCTCTAGGCAAACTATTCTGATAATAAAAAATTAAAGTTGAATTAGGACATCTGGATGTTTTTAGTTTTATATATCTGTATGAACTTATTGATGTTATTTCTCTCTCTCTCTCTCTCTCTTTCACACACACACACACACACACACACACACACACACACATACACACACACACACACATACACAGCCATAAAGCTTTCTAGTTATCTTAGGACAGAGTTAGATTATGAGGTGAACATTGGTCTTGTCCCAAACTCTAGCCTTATGCAATATACAATACAGCTTCCACAACAGTAGAAGTTAGGCAAAGAAATGAGATACATCAAATTTAATTACATCATCTCATTAATCCCAAGACACTAAATAATAATAAATGAGGATATTTAATGGTAGTAGAGGCAGAGAAACAATAAAGTTTATTTCAACCTCATTAAATGCTGTGTGAAATTGGGACCATGGAGTCAAATGAACATTCTAAGTCTTTATTTACTTTCACATCCTCCATACTTCTTAGGAAAATGTTAGGGACCAAAGCTATGATGATGATGATGATGATGATGATGATGATGATGATGATGTTGCTTGATATTTTTATAATGACTTATAGTTATAAAGTGCTATCACATAACTCCCTTACTCTCCCCCACATGGGCTTGGCAATCCCCTGAAGGCCAGTCCTATGACAGAGCATACAAACAAGTCAATCTTCCATGCTTGCATTCACATATAGTATTTTGTAAGGCCTTCAGAAAGGCCCCATGAAGTATGAAAGAAAGGGATAATTATTACTTGAGGACACTGGAACTTAAGACATGTTTATGCCAGTGTGCTTAGTATAGGACAGAGCAACTCAAACCCAGGGCTTTTGATTAAAAGTTCAATCCTGTTTTCACTGTACCATTCAGTAGCTAATATGGCCTATATAACCTGTAACCTGTAACCACTTGGAGTTCCAGGCTTAGAGTAAGGAATACTCACCTTCCTGAGTTCAAATCTGGCCTCGGAAACTTGCTAACTCTATGACCATGGGCAAATCAATTAACCCAGTTTGTCTCAGTTTCCTCATCTGAAAAAAATGAGCTGGAGAAGGAAATGGCAAACCACTCTAGTATCTTTGCCAAGAAAACCCCAAAATGGGATCATGAAGAGTTGGACCTGATTGAAAACAACTGAGTAAAAATAACAACAACAAAGCAATTGCCACTAGCCTCTATTTGGAAACAAGAATGGCAACTAGCATTATTGAGCACCTATTATGTGTCAGGCACTTTACAAATATTAACTCATTTGAACCCCCCAACAATCCTAGGAGGTAGGTCCTATTATTCTGCTCATTTTACAGATAAGGAAACTGAGGCAAAAAGAGGGTTAACTGACTTACCTAATGTCAAAGAGCTAGTAAATATGTCAGAATTTGAACTCAGGTTCACAGGGAAGCAAGAAGTGAGCAAGAAGTTAAGAGATTATGTTTGTGTTTCTATTTTTCTAAATAAGTCCCAAGAAAAAGCATGTGATCACTTAAATAAAGTGAACTGCAAATGCTAGTACCTCTCTTCTCTGCAAGTGTTCAGCACTGAACACCATCACTTAAAAAAGCTCATTGAGCTTTTTTAAAAAGCTCAATCATAGTGGATCATCACACAATATTGCTGTTGCTATGTACAATGTTCTTCTGGTTCTGCTCACTTCACTCAGCATAAGTTCACGTAAGTCTTTCCGGGTTTTTCTGAAATCTGCCTTTAAGCAAAAGTTCTTAACTTGGAGTCCAGGAACTTATTTTAAAAACCTTGATTACTATATTTCCATGTAATTTCTTTGGTTTTATGTATTTAAAAACATTATTCTGAGAAAGGGTCCATAGGCTTTACCAAACTGCTAGAGGCATCCATGACACAAAAAAGGCTAAGCATTCCCTATCTAGAGCTTAAACTTATGGTGCTGTAAAAATCAAACTGTGCCACCCATGATAAAGAAAAATGTGGAGTCTGAATTGGGAATCAGAGGGCTTGGGTTCAAAGCTCAACTCTTCCATTTGCTCCCCATGTGACCTTGGGCAAGACACTTAGTCTCTCTAGTATTCAATTTCTCATCTGTAAAATGAAGAAGCTGGGCAAAATCATCTCTAAGGTTCTTTCTATCTCTAAATCGATGGTCATGTACAAAAATATTTATAGCAGCTATTTTTGTGGTGGCCAAAAACTGTAAATTGAGAGGATACCCATCAATTGGGGAATGACTAAACAAGCTGTGGTATATGAATGTAATGGAATGCTATTGTGCTTTAAGAAATTATGAACAGGCAGACTTCAGAAAAACCTGGAAAGACATATATGAACTGATGCTGAGTAAAGTGAGCAGAACCAGGAGAACATTGTACACAGTAACAGGCACAGTGTACGATGACTGACTTTGATAGACTTAGCCCTTCTCAGCAATGCGAGGACCTAAAACATTTCCAAAGGACTCATGATGGAAAATGCCATCCACCTCCTGAAAAAGAACTATGGAGTCTGAATGTAGAGTGAAGGAGACTATTTTCTTTTTTTGTTTTGCTTTTTTCTTTCTCATGGTTACTTCCATTCATTATAATTCTTCTATACAACATGACTAATGTGAAAATATGTTTAATAGGAATGTGTTTGTAGAGCCTATATCAGAATGCATGCTGTTTTGGGGAGGAGGTAGGGAAGGGAGGGAGAGAAAATTTAAAACTTATGGGAGTAAATGTTGAAAACTAAAAATAAATATAATTTTTTAAAGAGCTTGTTGAAAACCTAGAGAGCACTGAGTGGTAAAAAAAAAAATAGGATGATGAATATAGGAAATAGAGGATGATGCCATATGAGGACAAATAGAAAGAAGTGGGTATGTTATCCTGAAAAAGAGATGACAGGGATGGTGGTGGGGGCAGGTACATGAGAGCTGTGTTCAAGCACGTAGAAGGGCTATCATGTGAGAGAGGCATCAGACTTGTTTTATTTGGTCCCAGAGAGGAGGACCAGGAGCAATGAGGGGAAGCTGATAAAAGGAAAATTTATTAGGCTTACAGTCAGCAAAAATTTTCTAACAGTGAGAGTTATCTACAAAGGAAATGGTGGGTCCATCTTCATTGGGTGTCTTAAAGCAGACCATTTACCAGGAATGTTATATAATGGAGATTCCTTTTGGTTGGCCTAGACAGCAGCTGACAGCCCCTCTAATTCTAGGAATTTTGGGGTTCTGTAATTCTGGGGAAGTCCATGATACCTCAGAGAAAGGAGTCATCAGGACATAGTAAATATTATACTGCCCTAGGAGTCAGTAAATGGGTATTAGCACCAGCTTTGCTACTAGCTAAGGTGTAACCTTGACTAAGTCTTTTCACCTCTCTTGGAATCCTAAGCATTTTATTAGTAAATATTTTCCCTATCTAGCCTAGACTCAGACATACCATATCACTTTTCAACCATATCATGCTACTTTACATATACCCTTTTCTAAATATCCCCTTCCCCTTCCTTTCCCCCCCACTCTCCTCTCAATTTCCAACTCTAGTTCTGAACACAAGAATCAAAGCAATACTATCAAAACACTGTCCACCACTCCTTTATATTTGCTATCTTCCCTCCATTTGAATGTAAGCACCTTGAGGAAAGGGATTGTGTTCCCTTGTACAGAGTGTCCCAAAATTCTTCAGGTAGTTTTAAGCTATTGAAGTTGAACCAAGACTGTGTTTATAATACCTAGTACTTAGCACAATGTAGTAAGTGCTTAATAAATGTCTTATCATCCATTCATCCATTCTCTTGGCCTCAGTTTACTCAGCTATAAAATGAAGGAAGCTGGATTTGAAAATCCTGAAGGATCTTTCAGAGCTCTCAAATGGATTCTATAGTTCTGAGCTGTCAAAGGGGAATTTTGCATAAATACATGGTTAGGGTTTGGCATTCTGCATAAGGACAAAGGAAAATTTGTTTTCCCCCAAGAAGTCTCCCATTACGGCATTGCAAGAGGAACATTCTAAAAACCATTTAGGTAAAATGCTGAGGGATAAAACAAAACAATCACAGCCATAAAACAATGAAATATTAAGAAGCTGTAAGACCATCGATTTAGAGATAGAAAGAACCTTAGAGATCATTTTGCCCAGCTTCTTCATTTTACAGATGAGGAATTGAATACTAAAAGAGACTAAGTGTCTTGCCCAAGGTCACCTGGGGAGCAAATGGAAGAGTTGAGCTTTGAACCCAAGCCCTCTGATTCCCAATTCAGACTCCATATTTTTCTTTATCATGGGTGACACAGTTTGTTTTTTACAGCACCATAAATTTAAGCTCTAGACAAGGAATGCTTAGCCTTTTTTGTCTCATGGATGCCTCAAGCAGTCTGGTAGAGCCTATGGACCCCTTCTCAGAATGTTTTTAAATACATAAAACCAAAGAAATTACATGGAAATACAGTAATCAAGATTTTTTTAAAAAGTTCCTGGACTCCAAGTTAAGAACTCTTGCTTAAACGCAGATTTCAGAAAAACCTGGAAAGATTTATGTGAACTGATGCTGAGTGAAGTGAGCAGAACCAGAACATTGTACACAGCAACAGCAATACTGTGTGATGATCCACTATGATTGACTTAGCTCTTCTCAATAATACAATTATCTAAGACAATTCCAAAAGACTCATGATGGAAAAAGCTATCTATATCCAAAGAAAGAACTATGGAGTCTGAATGAAGATCAAAGCCTACTATTTTCTCTTTTTTTCCTTTCTCATTGTTTTTCCCTTTTGTTCTAATTCTTCTTTCACAATATGACTAATGTGGAAATATGTTTAATATTATTGTATCTGTATAGCCAATATCAGATTGCAGGCCGTCTTGGGGAGGGGAGAGGGGAAAATTTAGAACTCAAAACCTTATAAAAGTGAATGTTGAAAACTAAAACTTAAAAATAAAATAATTCTTAAATTAAAAAAAAAGAATTCCTGCTTAAAACTGACCCGTCTATACTCCTCCTTCCTTGCTCAAAGCAAAGCTTTTGCAAAACTACTGCCCAATGCCTCCCACACCACCCTCATCATGTCCCTTCTGCTTAAGAATCTTCAGTAGCTCCTTATTGCCTACAGGACAAAGCATACAATTTTATTTGTTCAATTGTTTTTCAGTTATATTTGACTCTTCATGACCCCATTTGAGGTTTTCCTGGCAAACCTACTAGAGTGATTTGCCATTTCCTTTTCTAACTCATTTTACAGATGAGGAAACTGGCAAACAGAGTTAAGCAACTTTCCTGGGGTCACATAGCCAGTAAGTAGCCAAGGCTAGATTTGAACTCAGGGAGAAGAATCTACCTGACTTCCAGGCCTAGATATCCTTTGTAACACCTAGCTGCTAACATAAAATCCTTAGATTGACATTAATAACCTTTAATAATCCAGTCCCAGCCTATCTTTCCAGGTTTATCATTCATTTTGAACCATAATGACTTACTTAATATTCTCTGAACTTGACATTATTCTGTCTCTATCCTTTTGATCCTTACATCCATCCTCCCCTGGGACGAAGAGGAGGACAAGAAGAACACTGTATGCAAAGGTGTATTTACTGGGATGCTTCCCAGCTCCTCTTATGTCAAGTCCTTCCCCCATGTTTGGAATGCACTCACTTCATCTGGCTTCTTAGAATCACCAACTGCCCTTAAAGGCTCATGGGCCACTTCCTTTGGGGAACTCTTCCAGTACCCTGAATTATTAGTGCTCTCCACTGCTTCACATTATTATGTAAGCTTACCTGTTTACATTTTATCTTCTTCTCCCTGCCCCCATATAGAATATATGCTACCTGAGAACAAGGGCTATTTTTTGCTGTTTTTTTTTTTATTCTTATCTTTGTATATCTATGAATACAAAACTAGATTGCATTGAGTAGTGCAGTATTGGCATTTTTCTTTTGAGCTCTACTCCTTCCTGCTTGGAGTAGCTAGGTGGCACCCTAGTGCTGGAGCCTGGAGTCAGGAAGACCTGTATTCAGAACCAGCCTCAGACACTTACTAGCTGTGTGACCCTGGGCAAGTCACTTAAGCCAGTTTTCCTCAGTTTCTGCATCTGTAAAATGAGCTGGAGAAAAGAAATGGCAAACCACTCTAGTATCTTTTCCAAGAAAACTTCAAATGGGGTCACAAAGAATCATACAATTGAACAACAAAAACCATTGAATAAAAACCTGAATATTCAACTAATACCAAAGGTTCAATCAGTTTAAGACTAATAAAGTCTACTGTGCAACTCAAGTTTATTCTAGAATATAATTCAGCATAATGTCAGTTTCCTACTTGAATCTTAGGTCTCATTACTGTTCACAGAAGAAAGTACTGAATACTCCATGATGGCCACACCAGCAGACTCTTCTAAATTAATCTCTAAATCTAGAAAAATTTGAGTTTTTCAGTCTTCATTTTCTTTTTCTAGGCGTGCTCAGGAATATATGTTTTAAAAACACATTTATTAACGATTGATGGCCTTGAATTTCTTTTTTTTTTAATTTTTTTTATTTACTCATTTACTTTTAATTTACAAGATTCAGTTCCACAATCATTTGAGTTTCAGATTTTCTCCCCTCCCTTCCCCCCCCCCCCATGGTGGCGTGCAAT